>CAEFZY010038750.1:0-30251 GCA_903066815.1 Brachyrhaphis roseni
TAATGGCAATATATTTTTCTTTTTGCACTGATACTTGGATCTTAAAAATAAATCATCCTCAATACTCTGCTGGGACTAATGTCTTTTTTTTTTATAACAAAGTGATGACATTGTGAAAATTAACTAAGTCTTCTGGACAACATTTTTACAGAAACTGAGACAAAGGAAGCTCATATTTGTTAAAGCATGAGCTATTTCTCTTTTTATTCCAGGGAGGAAAAAAAATGTTTTCAGATATCAGACCTGGATTTGCTTTTAGATTAGATTGTTAAATTTAAAACTCATAGAAATATGTCTGTCTCATTCAAATTCAAAAATACTTTACTGATCCCAAAGGGAAATGAGAAACTGATGTAACTCGTATTTATTCTGATTTCTTCAGAGTTGCAGGTGGTGTTGATCTTGTGTGGAAAGATCCTGTGTAGCAGTCTGTATTACAGCAAACTTCAAGAAGCCTCTGACTAAAGATAATCCGGTTTTCTGAAACAGTCTTATGAAGGAGATTAGACTCACGGTTTAATTTGTCAAATTTTATTGACCGAGGTTCACACACACCAAATAAAGATTTGCTGAATGCCACAATGAGAGAATATGTTGGAGATTTATATATTGTCTTCTAAATCAGCAGTTTACATACAAAATGATTACTATGTTTTTAACGAGGGAAAGCCCAGATGAAGTTGCTTTGGAGGTTTTGGAAACTAATGATAGGGTAACTGACACATTTAAGTTAATTGGAGGAACACCAATGCTTTTCAAGAGAACACTTCAGACACACTATCATGTTAAAAACTTTGGGAATCTCAAGAAATCAGTAAAGGACCCAGAACAAAAGTCAAAGACCTTGTCATGTTGCTGTGGCATGGGTTGAAAGGCCACTCAATTATTTTTAAAAGAAATACAAAACAGGCAAGTTTCCAAACGCACACAAGGAACTGGTTCACTTCATAAACTAGATGGCAACCCAAGAAAAATACATTATGAGGAAATATTGCTGCAATATCAAAAGACATCAGCTGGAAATTTAAACTTGGACTCAAATGGGCCTTCCAAATGGACGATGACTCTTAGCAACCAGGCAAAGTGGTCACAAAGTGGCTTAAGTCAACTTTGTGGCAATACTAGCAAATATTGATGGCAATATAATGGCAATATATTTTTCTTTTTGCACTGATACTTGGATCTTAAAAATAAATCATCCTCAATACTCTGCTGGGACTAATGTCTTTTTTTTTTATAACAAAGTGATGACATTGTGAAAATTAACTAAGTCTTCTGGACAACATTTTTACAGAAACTGAGACAAAGGAAGCTCATATTTGTTAAAGCATGAGCTATTTCTCTTTTTATTCCAGGGAGGAAAAAAAATGTTTTCAGATATCAGACCTGGATTTGCTTTTAGATTAGATTGTTAAATTTAAAACTCATAGAAATATGTCTGTCTCATTCAAATTCAAAAATACTTTACTGATCCCAAAGGGAAATGAGAAACTGATGTAACTCGTATTTATTCTGATTTCTTCAGAGTTGCAGGTGGTGTTGATCTTGTGTGGAAAGATCCTGTGTAGCAGTCTGTATTACAGCAAACTTCAAGAAGCCTCTGACTAAAGATAATCCGGTTTTCTGAAACAGTCTTATGAAGGAGATTAGACTCACGGTTTAATTTGTCAAATTTTATTGACCGAGGTTCACACACACCAAATAAAGATTTGCTGAATGCCACAATGAGAGAATATGTTGGAGATTTATATATTGTCTTCTAAATCAGCAGTTTACATACAAAATGATTACTATGTTTTTAACGAGGGAAAGCCCAGATGAAGTTGCTTTGGAGGTTTTGGAAACTAATGATAGGGTAACTGACACATTTAAGTTAATTGGAGGAACACCAATGCTTTTCAAGAGAACACTTCAGACACACTATCATGTTAAAAACTTTGGGAATCTCAAGAAATCAGTAAAGGACCCAGAACAAAAGTCAAAGACCTTGTCATGTTGCTGTGGCATGGGTTGAAAGGCCACTCAATTATTTTTAAAAGAAATACAAAACAGGCAAGTTTCCAAACGCACACAAGGAACTGGTTCACTTCATAAACTAGATGGCAACCCAAGAAAAATACATTATGAGGAAATATTGCTGCAATATCAAAAGACATCAGCTGGAAATTTAAACTTGGACTCAAATGGGCCTTCCAAATGGACGATGACTCTTAGCAACCAGGCAAAGTGGTCACAAAGTGGCTTAAGTCAACTTTGTGGCAATACTAGCAAATATTGAGGAAATGTATTTAAAGTTCTGATTTTGAAGAACTGATATAAAAAAAATATCTGACATATTCTCTCATCATTGTGACATTTAGAAAATAGGAATAATCTTGGTTATTCTAACTGACCTTAAAACAGGTTTGAGTTATTTAGAAAGTGAGGGGGGAAAAAAGGAGTATGTTTTTATCCAGTACATGAAAATTTCTGGTTTTATATATATATATATATATATATATATAAAACATTACTTTAGATAGGGTAAATAATTGGTGAAAAGTTGCCACAAGCAGACAGAGGTTTGGAAGAACTAACTTTATCTCAGCAGAAAAGGTGAGAGAATTAGTACCTTAGATGTACAGGTAACTTCTGAGCAAAGGAAAAAGACCAACAACAGCAAGAACACCACAAAGAACTACTCTTCAAATTGTTTTTCATATCGACAAGACTGCCCCCCAGTGGAAATAACATGCAAACGCATGCGTCAGTGGCACCAAGCACATAAAGCATGTTGAGGCATTTTAGCCAGTGGTCTCAAATTCCAGTCCACAAAGGCCAGGGTCCTGCAACATTTAGACGTGTGCCTTTATGTTTTACAATCTTAAATTAAATGGTTAAACTGTCTCGCAGGCAGTCAAGCACTACAGAGCTCTGCTAATGAGCAAATATTGGAATCAGGTGTGCTGAAGCAGAGACACATCCGTTAAGTTCCAGGACACCAGTCCTTTGAGCCATAGGTGTCCAGCTCCTGGCAGTTTGTGTCTCTGCTCTAACAGCTGATTCAAATGGTCCAAGTATCCTCTCCCAGCATGTCGAACTTCTGCAGAAATCTGCTAATGAACCAGGGAAAGAATGAAAACATGCAGGATACCAACCCTGCATGTTGGTATCCTTTGTTATTATGTGCTACCTGTGTTGGTTAAAGTAAAATCCAACTAACATAAACAGAGGTTATATTTGCAATGTGACATATCTTTAATGTTCAAGGGTTTTGAGTAGTTTTGCATGAGAAAGTAAGATTATCCAGTATATCTACATGTGGTGACTGAATGTCAAAGATCCATACTTTGAACCATTTTTATGCTCAAACATTTGAATCTAGTGTTATAGTAGTTGTAAACTCATTCTTACCTCGAGGAAAAACACTGAAAACTACACTGAGAACTACAGACCTTAGTATTAATAAATCATACATTTTTGTAGCAGAAAAAAAAACAAAACCCAATGAGACATATGGATGCAAAATGGTTATGGAAAACATGAAAATAGAAAACACCAAAACAGTGTGAATTCAGGCACTTAAAGGATCTTTACTTTATTTTCTGTGGTAATACAAAAAAAGCATACAGAATTATAGAGAATAGCAGAGTAGATCCCTTTCATTGAATTCCGTTAGATCATACACGTAAAAGACTAATAATTACATACAAGCCTGTTCTCTGTAGCTACATCCGTCAAGTACCCCGGCCCCTCCACCAATAGCATGCATGGTCTCTTTGCTGTAAACGCATTGGAACAGTTCTTCATACCCCTTGGTATGTTGCATTTAGAAATTAAAACCAAACAGGAAAGAAAAATGTATGCAATCAAACAAAAATCAATTTCACATTACACAAAGATTACATTGACTAGAACTGAATTACATTTATGATCACATTTTTATTTGTGAAAATAAGTTTTAACTGACTTGCTCTGAATCGTGTTTTTGGTGTTAAGTTTTTGTTCCAACGGACTACATCTTCTGGATTCGTTTGGGCCCCAGCTAACTCTTCCATCTTCTAAAGAACAAAACAACATCCCTAGGTTTTTTATGCATTTGTTTTTGTTTTTTTTTAAACAAAATCTGTATGATTTATGACTAGATATATAAAATAAAACTTATAGATTCACCCACTGCAAGATGGAGCCTTTAAGTGTCACCTCATCCAAACTACGCATTTCATCTCCTTAGATTTTTACTGATAATTTCCATTCTTTCGTAGAAGGAAAACAGTTCACACTCAAGTTTGTGGATCAGCAAAGTGGGAAACCAGGCCTGTGAATTTCATAAGGCGGATAATAAAAACTCCACTTGAGCAAGACTCTTAAATCGTCATGGGTGGAAAACCAGCTGCATTCAGTGAAGAGGTGTATTTAATCGTTAAGAACAAAAAGGGGGGGAATTGACACCAACATGGACCAAACTGAAACAAACCTGTCTAGTAGAAATATTCCCAGCCTATTTCAGTAAGCAGCCTCGTAACTCTTATACTCAGAGATCCTAATCTTAAATTAGTTTCTGAAAGCACCTTTAGTTTTAATTCACACTCAGAAAGCAGAAGCTGTTATTAATCAGAAGCAGTCTACACAGGGAGCTTTTAATTTTTTTTTTTTGTCAGAGTTGCTAAGGTTCATAATTTTTAATGTTACTCAACCCTGTAAAATACCTATAAATACAATCCAATCTACAGGGGTAAAGACTGGATAGAACAGGTGATAAATGAAAGGCTACTCCAGGCATCAGTTAGCTACATAAAACAACAATGGTGAGACTAGCCATGTACTATAAACACAGAATGGACCCTTGCAAAAAGAAAAAGAAAAAAAAAAGTTTTTTTGTACTTAAATACACTCAAGGTGAAATTCTTCATGTAAGTCACTAAAAGGTCAGATAATGAACAGAACTCGGGTGTTTTTATCCTTCCTTTCTTCCTCAGGATGCGGTGAGAAAGAAGGTAGGAGAGAAAGCATGATGACAAAATAAGGAGAAAATCTGTGAAACATTCAGGTAGTCTGTTCTAACAGTAACTACTCCAACACGTTGGGGAATGAACTATTGGAGAGAGCGGGGGGATGGGGCCTCCGTGTGTGCAAAGAGTATCTACAGTCATGTAATTTTCCATCTTTTAATTCGTGAATTAGCATGAGGGAGCGTACAGAGGCTAGTTTGCACACCGTGGCCAGACCTTGAAGCAATGCAGGTGACGTTTTTTCTTTTCTTTTTTCTTTGATGCGACGCTTGACCCTGGTCAGTTTCTTCATATTCACCATGACAACTGCCACCTGCTCTGCTCTCTGGTGCCATTCTATGCAAGCAGAGCCTCGTCCGCTCGTAGTGTTGATGTTTTTTAAACAGATCCATAGTCCGCGGTGGCAGATCACTTACCTCACTCATGTGAAAGCAGCCTGTCGTCGTTTTCCATCCAGGCACCATTCCTTCCAATCAACAGTTACTTGGTGAAGCCCACCACCACTCAGACTGCACTTTGTTAATATGGACTACCACCAAAAAAAAATGTCATCCAGAATAGATGTATAAACAGGCTCCTCAACCAGAATAGATTGTCTCATTTAAGTGAAGTCTGTCTTATTAAGTCCTTCAACCAATTAAATAACCCAGACCACAGCCAGATCGTTTCAGTCTCAACCAGTCAGGCATTTTCATTTAGTAAATGCAGCGACCACAGCCCACATGAGTTCATTGGCATTGGGCTTTGCGCTCTCCTTCTCAGGCTCCAGCTCCAGCAGGGTGTGGACCCGCTTCATGCCCAGGTCGTACTGGTCATCCTGGAGGGGGGCGAAGGCGTTCTCTAGAACGTCGGACGAGTGAGCCAGGAGAATCAGGGAGAGCACCCGCTTGTCCATGCGATGAGGATCATTGACCCACTTCTCCAAAACGGAATCCTGGACTTTCTTGACAAGGCGCTGCAGTGGATCAAAGGAAATCGTTATTTCCACTTCAAGAGCCAAATGAGAAAACAGAAATCCCTTTTATAGACGACAGTTATGCTTTTAACCAATCACTAAAAGTAAAGGGGAACCAAATCTGTAAAACTCAATAAGAGAGTTGAGTGGTCAGTACAAAGGAAGTTTCACAAAACTCTACAGCTTCCTTTAGTTTGGAAATCTAAAGCAACTTCAAATCTATCATACTCTGAAACACACAGCAGTATGAGGGTAAATACAAGGTAATTTAATTAACTAAGGCTTTCTGTTTATGGCTGTCTGGATTCTCTCAGAAAATGAGTCTTTTCATGCCTCATTTAGACACTTAAAGAGTTGTAGAACAACAATTTTCACCCCAATGAAGCTGTTTACTACATATAATAGAAACTTACGGTTGATTTTATGCCACATAGTAGTTCAAATCCTTCAGATTAATATGAAATAAATCATGAACTGATTTGTACCCGTTTTAATTGTGTTATGACATGAGCCATCTAACAAATTTCTATACAAATCTGAAGAGCATGAAGTTTAGAAAATTTACATTTCATAAGTTAAAACAATGTACAATGGCTGTATTATTAACATTTGTTTTTAAATTTACCTTTATTAAAAAAATGTAATTAAAAATTATTATTCTTAATGAATACAAAAAACTTAATCGACACTACATCTGCTTCTTGTACTAACCGAGAAGCTTTTTGCGCATTTCCACTGCTACTTGGATGATTTATCTTTGGTATTTGTACAATTTCACAGTTTTAGGATCTTGAAATAAAAGACCAGAAAGTTCAGCCACCTGAAAGAACACTGCAATTCTACACCACATCTCTATTAAGAATAATGCTGCTAACTTTGTCTTTCAAAGTAGCAAGAACCACCAACAGTCACAGAAATTTAGAACATCCCACCAATAACTCTTACTAAACTAACGCTGTTTTGAAACCACAGTTGGCTGGCCTCCTGCATATATAGCCCAGTTAAAACATATTTTGTTGGCACAATAAAACAATGTGTAAGTTAACTTATATTACCAAATAAATTAATTACACAACACGTGAAGAGCTACACAGACTCCGCAGACATCCTCATTTTGGAGGCCAAAGTATAATTAATCTGCAGATGCAATTATAAGCTAATGAAATTAAAAAATAAATGTATACATGGCAATGTCTGCTTAAAATAAAGTAAAATGCAATAGCTTCACCAATAGTTGGGTCCCAGTACTTATTGTATAAACAATGTTTTCAAAGCAAAGATTTTTAGCTAAAAGAATGTATTATTTAGAGAAATAGGACAATACAGGTCGCAGCCTTGGACACGAGTCATTTCATTGTTAGTTTATACATCCTTTAATTTCTACTCCATTCCATCTTGTATGCTATTCTGCAAGCTGCTGAAATGCTGATCTAAAATCTAAAACTTCACAAAACAGATGTGTATCATCTACTATTATTGAGATTGCAACACATAAACTTTGTTGAAACCTAAAATGCAAGTTGTGGGGTAAAAAGATGATGAAAACTGTCATATTTTTTGTCTTAGTGGCTCTGATAAAAAAAAATGCACGGGCTTGCCCCTGAATAACAAAGAAATGATGCAATGCTGCAGAATGTTCAGCCTGAATCCCCAACTAATTCCTCCCTTTAACATTGAAAATATAGATTTTTTTAATAAAGAAATCCAGCTGGCCTTTACATAAAAGCTAGATTTATGCCAAGATTAAATTACTCACAGGTGGGCTTTATGTACTTTGTGAAGAAGTTCAAGAGGTATGAATACTTTTGTGAGGTGCAAAACTCACAAAACACACAAGCTAAAGACAAATTAAATGCTGTGCATTTCAATAAAACTTTATCAAGACCTAATGTAGCTGAAGCTGTGCTAGAAAAGGTCAAATCTATTGAAACTTAAACTGAGGGTGTGGCTACACTTCATACAATAGCAGTCTGACATAGCAGAGAGCTGAAAAATGCTTTTACCTTTTATGTTACATATCGACTCGTTAATCCTTAATCAGCTCAACAACATATCATAATGAATGTACAGGATTAACACCGCATCATCATACCTGCTTGATGGTGCTGTTGGTTAGTGGATGTGTGGTCATGTCAAAAAGCAGGAAATTCTGTTTCTCTGTTGTGAGGACCCCCTTCTCTACCAGATTTTTAGCCAGACGCTCTCTGACGTTTCGGAGCTGATAGTGGAGCTTCAGGGGATTCCAGGTCTCTCCTACAGGTCAACACAACAATGTAGCTTTAAATAACCAGAGTTTCTGCATGTTTCCGTAAGCTAACTCCCCTAAGTAGGGCAACCCCTAAGGCAACAGACAATATCACAATACCAAGATGGTAGAAATCACACGTTCAAGTCAGCATAGTGAAGATATACAATTAGTAGTAGTGACGATGATGAGCTGTTAGGATAGTAGTAGTTGGATTGAGAGCGTTAACGTTAATATTTCCTAAAAGAGGCACAGAATATAGTGACAGTTATTGTGTAAGTGGAGAAAAATATGCAGAAATAATGAGCAAATAACAACAAACAAAACCTAATTTATCTTTGATAATTATTCAGAAGATTGAAACAAAATCAAAAAGAATGACTCTTCTACACATCCATTTAATTCAATAATTTAATGGGTTGTCCTAAAATGTAGGAAGGATTAGCAGAGGAAAGTTTGTGACTGAAAAGCTTGCAATATGCTAAGAATGGAAGTCTGCACTCTTGATTCTCACATCATTTACCGTCTATGTTTTGATCCTACTTAGATCGTCATCATGTCAAAACACCTGAATTCTTACAAATTCAGGCAACATTCATGGAAAAAAAAACAAAAAAAAACACTCATTCATTGTTGTACAATGCTTTTACATTTAAAATGGTATGTGCAGTACTCTTGTAGCAATTGAATGCTTTACACGTTTGCGAAACATATTTGAAAAATGCACTTTTTCAGACTGGTTATTTAGGTAATCCTAAAACAAAGACTGAAGAATTTCCTCTCCAACATGGCATTGTAAATTTACTTTAAAATTTATGAATCATATTAAGATTAAAGATAACTTAGGTGACTTAATAGCTCAAGTTAAATATACTTCTGCTCAGTTTTGGTTTTCAACTCCGACAGGAGTGCCCATTGCCTTCAGGCTTTGGTTACTTAATTTACAGCCTTAAAGCACAGCTTGTGGTAAGCTTCATAGCACTGGCGATTGACAAGTTTGAAAATCTCTGCAATCAAACCAACAAATTAGTCATTTCTTTTTTACAGAATTTTGGCATGGTGCAAAATAGTCTGAAAACATCTGCAGGAACTACAACACAATGATTCAAATTAAAGGAAGAAGTAAAACAGACACAACTTTGCATCCTTAAATGAATAATGAGATACATTTGAAGGTAACTAGTATAATATAAACATGGTGGGATTTTGACCTCCTTAAAAATTTTGATGGTTAAATGTAAGTAACCTTGAATAACAAGGACCAAATGGAAAAACTACTTCGTAGTAATATAAAGCAAATCAGCACCAGATATGCAAATAAAAGCACACAATCCACTTGGGCAGTTTCAGGATGACTGCAAGCTTTGTTTTCCAAAGTCAGAAGTGCTTATCTCACCACTGAGGAGTTCTATCCAGCTCTGCACAGTCTCTGGAGGTTGAGTTTCTTTAATATGCTTCAAGGCCTCATCCAGCAGCACATCTCCTGTTGGAGCATCAGACTTGCAGATAACCTTGCAAAAACAAAAAGAGAATTGGCAGTGGCAGTCAAGTTAACTTAACTGGATTCACATCTTATGCAAACAGGAATTGCAAGAGAGGCAAGGAGTGCCTTTGTTGGAAAGATAACACAAATTCTTCCTCTGACCTCTGAAGCGTAATTATCTTTAAAAACAAACTAACTCTATGGTATGCCATATAAAGAATGTCGATGACAAATACTCACCTTTCTTCCCAGGAGGCTTTTCCTCCGCACACCGCAGGCCTCCAGCTGTATCCTTCCTCTGAGGGCCAGTTCTACCAGCATACAGCCGCGGAGGCCGGAAGAAATACAGTCGTTCCAGAAAGACGTGTAGCCCTGAGCGGAGAAGAAGAAGAAAAGAAAAAAAACAAAAAACGCTTGCTTAGCTGACGTGTTGAGCCAGCCTAGGTACAACACTTCCAGGTTTCAAAGGACCTCACACCTGGAGAACTACCCAGGTAATTCAAGCCGTGGAAGCTACGTAGCTCGGTAAACAAGTAGCATAACTGCTTTGATCCGGGAAGTTATAAACCGGATGCTTCGGTACCGCACCAGTATTCGGCGCTGTATTCAGATAATACAGTTATTATTAAGCACCTTGAGGGAACTGACACGTTGCACGTCGGTAAACAGGAGCTACTTGACACACGTTGGCTAATAGGATTTACACCGTTACACTTTAAAGTCAGACACTTCAAGCTGAGCACAAACAAATCCCGGAAACATTAGCTACCGAGTGGATAAACTCAGTGTTCTGTGTTGACATTTAGCCGATGACGCAACGTAAACACTTTTAATAAGTTAACGGATTACAAACAGCCCGCACCTCTCGGTCCTTGAGGCCCAGAAGCAGGACTTCCTCCATTAACGTCAGCCTGGTTTCCTTAGAGTCCCCCTTGTCCTCCTCCTCTTCTTCACCTCGGCGAGCCTCGTCTTCCTCTCCACCGGAATCTTTCTCCTTCTCGGCGGCTGCGGCGCTGCGAATGGCCTCGGTCCTCCGTTGAACGAGGCCCGAGGTTCTCTGCGTGATAGAAGTCATAGCTGGGGCTGCGAAGCGGTCGGATTCAAAGACAGGCGCCTACCTCGGTGAGATAGGGAGCCGTGCAGCATCAAAACCGAATTTTGGAAGTGGAAAAAAGGAGGTGAAAGACAGGTCGGCCAAGAAGAGACAGCGGCCGTTGACGTTAAGCTGGGCTCGGTGTTCTAGCGAAGACTCTGCCCACTTCCTGATCCAACATGGTGGCGGTGCTTCTATGACGTCGAATAAGGTCTGAGCAGGACAGTGAACGCTTCTCTCGTGTTGCCTTTATTGTTGTGGGAAAATCCTACACAACAGGTGAATAGCAATTCAGATGAGTTATTTATCAAATAAATATTTTGATGTGAAAGTTTAAATTCGACTGTATTAAATACTTAAAAAATATTGATGAAAATACATTCATTAAAACTGAAATTCTTTATATGTTAATTTTGTGAATATCAATATGAACATAAGGTGTGAATATAATCCAAATGAACATAAAGGCTGTGAATATTAAAAATATGTATAAAACTGCAAATATTGGTATTCTTTGAGTACTGCCAATATTAACGTATTCTCTTAATATTATTTATAAGATTGTAGGCTTTGAATATTATTAATATGACCATAAGCTCTGAATGTAATCAATATGAATGGACGCAGTGACTATTATTGAAATCAATGTAGGCTGTGACTTACTGATATGAACAAAGGCTATTAATATTAACAGGCTATGAATATGGTTGATATGACTGAAAGCTTAGAACATTTTTGATATGAACAAAGGCTGTGAATTTCATTCATATGAATATAGGCTATGAATATCATCGATATGAATTCAGGGTATAAATATCTATAGGAATGTTGGCTATGCATATCAATATGAATGAAGGCTCTGAATGAAGCATTAATCTCAGTTATTTTGACATACAACAGAAACAGAGACAAGACAACTAGATCAACGAGGAGGAAGAATTAATATGAACAGCGATGGTTACCAAGTTCAACTTTGTTCACATTTCAAACATTTTTTTTTATTTAAGTTTTTGTATTTTTTTGTCAACTTGATATTCGTCTTCCTCTTTCTACAGCTGTTGAAGGTAGAGGTTCACATACTGATCACCTGGTTAATATTAGAAACATCAGAGAGCTGCACAGACTGCATTTTCTAAATTGATGTTTTCTTATTTAGTCAATTTTACTCTCATTTTCATCCTTCTGACTGGTAATGCTGGTATGGAGGCCTCAGAAATCTGCATAAACTATGAATTATTTAACTTCATCTTCTGTCAGGCTATGCGAATCAAATGCAGAAATTCATTTTAGTGTCATTTTGGATTACAAAACATTTAATATGATACTTAGAGATGTGATAATGTTATACTTAGTGTCCAGAGAGGGGTTGCAGACAGCTGTGCATGATTCAGTGCATATGCAGATTCACTCAGAGCGGAGTGGGTTGAATTTGCTGCAGGACAGGACGCTTCCAGTGGGAGGGGCTCACCACAGCACTGTTCGCTGTAACTGCTGCATTACTGGTACTTTCCTATTTTGTCACCAGTCTCTAATAACACAGAAAAAAGTTGCTAAATTTTTCAATAGTTGCTTTTTAAAAAATAAATAAATAAATAAATGAATTAAAAGTGCCAGAGGGGTTTGAAAAGTTGCTAAGTGCAGCAACAGTCAACAGTGGTCAGTATTCATTTGATTCAGGTGTTTTGAAGCAGAGTTACATCTGAATGTTTTGAGACATTTGCTCTCAAGAACTGGAGCTACAGACCTCAGAGTTAAAATGATATCTGCCAAGTTACGTTAACACTTTTAAATTTAACATTCACAACATATATGTTGAATACACACTTCAGTCAGTTACCCGTTTGTCCAACTTTGACTTAATGTACACCATAAAAATGGCAAAAGCTGAGGTTTCTCTGGCTATTTTTCAGTGACAACTGTGAATATGATTGTCACGTACTGAGATAACAAAACAGTCACACTGACAGTAACTCCAAACATGTTTTTTGCTTTACTCATTTTATGTTCCACAAATTTAAAAGAATGGAATTTGAATAATCTCTTAATAATGACCTTTGTTATTAATCTTTAAATACAGACATTAACTATTTTCTTTAAGTGCATTAGACATGCAGGTTTTGCTTTAAATGAACAAGGATTGTGTGTAACATCGGTTACAGACACAAGATGGCAGACTTTGACTGGAACTAAAGACCAGCCTTGACTCTTCATCTACATCTTCTAACATTTACTCTCAAGATCTGTGAAAAAACAATCTATTTATTCCTATATCTTGTTTTTAATGAATATTATTGATACTCATCTTAGTTTCACAGGTGAAGCTAAGCTGGATGGAAAAGATAGAACCTTTTGCTATTATATTCTAACCAGCAACAACAGATCCTGAAAAAGAGGATTTATTTTGCACTGTCACTGCTGTTCACCCCTCAGTTGAAATTAAATCATTGCACTAACTCTGTGAGGTTTTGATTACTGTATAGAGTAAAAACACTTTCACTTTCAAATGAATGCTAGAATTAACATAAATAGCATGGCAGGCTTATTCACCATTCACATAAAAATACATATAAAATAAAGGTTAAAAACCAAAATGAGTGGCTGTGTTGTAATAATGAAGCCAGGGACTTTATCATTACTTGCTAACGAGAGGACCTGGCATTAGATAAACCACTCTGATGCTGAATGTTTTAGGTTTATGACACCAAAAAGGCTTGGTCTGTTCCAGCAGGCACAGTGGGCCTGCTGGAATGTGATGTTTTGTGATCTTTTCTCAATTGAGTACCCAGTTTCCAAACTGAAAATAATTCACCACAAAAAAAGAGAGAAAAAATTAAAAGAATTTCCTAATTATTTGTATTTGCTTAGAATTCCAGCTACATATAATCTAAACTCAGCTACATACAATCTAAAATTGTGCACTGTTAATCTAAACTCAGCCATACATACCTTAATATTTTGGCTACATATACCTGAAATCTTTAAATATTAATACTTTATAGTTATAAAGTTATTATTATTATTAGCTATTTATACCATAGCTTTTTATGTCTTACCTTGAAGAAACAATCCACAGTTGCAGCTAAAATTCCAACTCTAGAATATTAGTTTTACATATTGAAATTCTTGTGTTATGATGTGCTTTGCTTACATAATGAAGACCATTAACTTTATGTTCCCTGATATGTGGAAGTCACTTCAGGAGGCCCAGCCACCCACCACATGTACCCTCCAAAAAAATTCATGGTTCTCATATAACCTGACAAAAAGCCCAATGTTAGGACCCAGTCTCTATCAGTGGAGTTTTGTGGGTATTTTTAATTGAGGCAATGTGTGTGTTCACTATAACAAAACCACTAATGGACTTTTTATCGGCCCCATTTCTGTGGTTTTTCAATGCAGTCTCAATATTTCACAAGCAGCAATAAAATTGTGCACTGAGTATAAAACTTCTTAAACAGTACCCCAAAACACGTTGCTTAATTTATGCATGATGTATTGTCCTCAACCTTGCTAATGATGAGCGAAAGCTTCTCTGACTGTAGCAAATTTTAAATGTGCCATTTGCATTACATTGAATGATGTATACTCTTCATTATTTGACTTTCAGTAACTTTAAAATGCATTCATACTTGTAAATTCTTTCACATTTTATCATGTTGCAATAGTCTTGAAAGTGTGAAGAGCATTTTCTCAGCACCCCGTTCTCTGATATCATTAAAAAAAACCATAATGCTGGAGCAAGAATTGAATAGTTTAGATCAAGTCATAACAATCTGATAACAAGACCCACTCAGAGCTCAGACCAAAATCTCACTAACAATCTATTGTAAAACTTGAAAATCGATTATCACAGTTGGTCTCCATCCAATCTGACACAGCTTGAGCTATTTTCTACAGAGGATTGGCCAAACATTTAAATTGCAGGAAGAGCTGGTCGGGACTTACCCAAAAAAGACTTGCAGCTGCAAATGTCATACTTTTTATTAGATTTTTGAAAAACCTTTGAAAACTATGTATGCTCCCCACTTGTTCCGTTTTATAAAAATTGAGTTGAAGTTTGGGGTTGTAAAATTACACAATATAAAAATGCCAAGGGAATATGAATAATTTTTTCAAGGCACCGCATATCCTTGAAGACAGCTATAACCCGTCAGGGGCCTGCAATGTAACAAACTGCCTGCTTTTATGACATGAAAGAGTGGCTCTAAAACTCCTTAGAGAAATGATTCCTCCAGGCATTAGGAAATATGCTTTGTGTAAATAATAATCTCTTCTACCGTCACAGCCAAGACAGTTGTTCAGCGCAGACCATCTATGTAGAATAGTTGCACGCTGTCCAAAATGAGAAGAAGCACCAGTGTTTAAGGATTAGGTCTGGAAAAAAAGTCTCACGGAAAGAAGAGGTTTTAAAAAGTTGTAAATATGAGATAAATTCATTGTAATCTAAAGTAAACTTGTTGATTTCACAGAACTGCTTTTAAATTTTATTTTTGGTGATAACGCATGTAAGATGTGAACTAGAATTTGAAATGCACAGAGTTCATTTCAAAAAGGACATGAATGTTTCCTGACGTATCAGCCAATCATTTGCTGCCCCACTGACACTGTTAATAAACCTCCGGGGCCCTGTGAGGCCTGACACAGATCTATGGTTTCAAATACGAAGTACAAAACATCTGTATTTTCCACTTTGTCCATTTTGGCTTTGTGATCTTGGCGTTCTGGTCCTGACACAGGGCCCGGATCGCTCCCGGGAGTCCTGAAGGAAGCTTCACTCAGTCCCATATTGGAGCCATTTCCTGTCTCTGGAGTGGGCAAAAGGGATGACCCTCGGTGACCCTCTCGTATAATCGTGCACGAGTGCGTTCGCATGCACACATGTGCAGACGCCTTTAGGAGAACACCCCCACAGTGAGAACAAGGGAAGTTGCTCACACTTGAGAGGCAGTAAGTGAATTATTAAGTCTCTCAGCTGTCTGGTACATGATATCTCACCACAAAATAATGGCAGGGCCATTATAATTACTCTTAATGGCTTGTGATATTGAAAAGCTTCAGTGTTTGTTTGAATTTTTGAGCAAAAGCAATAACACATTTTTTTTGGAACATGCATGGCTCGAAAATAAATATCCTATCAATTTTCCCACAATTTGTTAGCACTGTGAGAAACGCATACGACGAGAGGCCTCAATGTATGGGAACAATTAAGGAATAAAAGGTCACATCTGGAGATTTCTCTGTGGATGCTATTATTTCTCTGTCTTTGGGCTTGTGTGAACTCCGATGGTGAATGAAACAGAAGCTCAAATGACAAGACAATTACGATTGCAGCACTCCCAAGGCTGAGGCTTCCAAACCCGATGACTTAGATAAGTATGCTTAAAAAGAAATGGCGCGGAGGGGAAAGAATAATGAAGTGACGGAGTTGAAATTGAAGGGGAGGGAAAATGCCTGTTGAATAGTCCAGCTCCAATTCTGCACAATGACAGGAAGTCCTGTGCTTTTGCTCCATTCACAGTTAGTTGAACAATAAACATAACACTGAGCTAATCTACAGTCTGTGATACAACTGACCAAATGTTAACCTCACTGCACAGCATAGACTTGAATAAATGCATCGTAAGTCTTGGGACCAAGAAAGTCTTATAGAAGGCTCATCACACGATGAGTCAGGAACGCAGAACGAGAGAGTTGAAATAAGAATTTTAACAACTTTGAATAATCTTGTTAAGCAGATTTTACTCATAAGACTCAAAGATACAGTAATTTTTTTGTTTTCAAGCCTTTATAGAAGTTTAGAGTAAGCTCGAGAAGATTTATTTATTTGTGTCTCACATCATCCAACTCTCTCATCATAGAGTTCATGATAGAGCACCAGTAAGATACACATTGAATTAATATTTTGCACCATTAGAACGATAAACCAAAAATAAAGCCTAAAGACTTTGATTATTTCATGCTAGTTACAACTTCATAGAGCAAAGCTAGTCCCAGAGTAGAAAATAAAAAATGTACTATTCCTACAGTTAGTGTACATTGTACACACAATTATGTAACTGCAGAATAACTATCCGCCCACCCGCCCGTCTGTCCGTCCATCCATCCATCCATCCATCCATCACCCATGCACCCATCAAGACTATATAAAGATAAGCCAAAAACCATTCATGCTTCTTACCGATGTAGATAGAAAATATTGTCATTCAACCAAGTTTGTTTCTGACAGAAAATCGGATGATCATTTCTCAATGGATTATAAAACAATGTAAAACCATTTTCAGTCTTGAAAAAAGGAAGAAGCTGTTTTTATTCCCAATTGATATGACATTGGATGAGAATTTAAATTTCTCACTAGAACTGTCAATTTTATTAATAATTAACCCGTTGCTACTTTGTGTTAGCAATTTCCACAAAGAGTTTTAGACTCACATATACATCAAGTTCTTATTAAACTGTTGAATTATGTTTGATAAAGGCATAGAAATTTTTAATCTGTTGTTGTACACTTTTCCAATTGACTGCGTCAATGCTGCAATTTCTTTTACGAAAAGTGAAACTGAAATAGCTCTTTAACTTTCTGCTCGGCATCCATATTTGTGTGATCCTGCCTTTCCTTTGCTCTGCCTGCTCAATTTCTGCAGGAAATCTTAACAATAGGAAACCTCCAGGGCTTCTGAAACTTAGCTGGAAAACAAACACACTCAAGCTTGTGACCTCATTTACACGTAGACGTACATACATAGAAAACGTCAGCAGTCAGCTGCTCATTAACTTGTACATCAAAAAGAAAGCATTCATTCTTCTTAAAAGGAAATCCACTTATGACTCACTTGATTCATTCACGCTTCTCACTACAAGATTATGGTAAACAGGGTGATGAATAAGCACAGCTGACCTCAGCATTTAGTTTATTTGTCTAGCAAAAGTGACGGAGTGACTGAAGGAAACCCTGCCTAGTCAAAGACAAAAACAACCCTTTTTGGAACATAGCTGAAAGCAGGTTTTCCTAGAGGGGACAATTATAAGGAACTTTTCCATAATTAAAAAGCTACGTGAAAGGCAATCTTTCAATTTGGTTTCCTCCCAATATTGATTTAAATGAAAGTCATTGGGGTCAACCTAAATATACGCAAAGCTATAGAAGAGGAAATGTAACGTTAAAAGAACCTTTATATAATCATGTAGCAAATTTCAACACAGCAGTAACCAACATCTGTCACAGAACAAAACAAAAATCAAGAAGTGGTGGGAAACCAAAAAGTTGATGGAAGAAGGTAAAACTAATTGAAAATAATATTGAGGAGATATTTTCAGAACTTTTGACCCTCTTGTGGTCAGAAGTTCACATAATCTCATCATTGGCATGATTGCTGCATGACTTTTTATTTTTTTGTGGAATAAATGCAAGTCTTCTTCTGAGGCTGGATTTTTTAAAGTACAGTGATATGTTGGAGGTTTAACATTCCTAACAAAAAAATATAATGACAAAATCTTAGCAAGATTGTGCTGTTTATATCATTTATAACCGTATTTCAGTCTCTCATGGTATTGTAAAACACTTCAACCTCAAATCAGATTTTTTTTTTGCTTTTCAGATTAAAGATAAACATTTGAATCATAAAATGTCAACAATCCGAATGCTTCTAGCACAGCGGAAGCACTGCAAGGGCATTTAGAAAATCTGAAATATACTGGTTCACTGCAGATGAAGGCAGCAAGTAATCCTGACCAGATGACTTCTTGTGCTGCTCTTTAGTTGTGGTCAAAGGCCAAACAATGTTCTGCCCAAAACATGAGGTTTACAGCTGAAACAGTCGAAGTGAAAGTGAGCACGAAGAGGGGGCACTCAGACCTTATGATCTCAGTCATCATCTGGTTGCACAGTGGGAGGTCAAAGAATGGCACGGCCAAACACAAAACACACACCCACACACAAATACTCTTATTTTATACTCCCACTGAGGAGCATAGACTATACCTGTGAAGCTGTGACCTCCAGAGAGCCAGAAATGCTGCATTCGTGCACAGAGTTCAGCACAGCAGACATTTTCATTTGACCAGGGCCAACCATGTCAAAACTTAACTTTCACACAGTTATGACATCAAAATTAATAAACAAAGTCCATATTGCCAACTGTGTCAAAGCCCTTTGGCCATGCCTCTGACTGTGTCATAAAATTCTTTCATTCTGCTGCAGTCTCTCCAGCTTTAGCGATTCTTGTTTGCTACACTTGGCATCATATTTCCGATATGGGTGTATTCACCTTTGCCTCCTCTGACATTTCACCAGTAAACAAACCTCTGCTTGTAATTTACAATCAGAAATGGTGCAAGTAAAATAACATGTAATAAAGTCATTTTCAAACACTATGACCTATAATCCCAAACTCTACAGTGTTAGACCAAACTTATGAGAAGAAAAAAACTGTAAGATTCCCCTTTAAGAGCCATAACATCAGGACAAGAAGCCATGCATTAATGAGGATAACTTCTTTCAAAAAGAAAACTTTAAAACTCAGGTTGTGAAAGCGTTCTCTAACTTAAACCAACTCTTAAAAGCAAAAGCAAATATGAACAATTCAAGAACAAAATGACACAAGTTTAACTTTGTCATGCATTCCAAATTGATTTTTTTAAAAAAATATGTGCTATATCTTATATGATAACATTCTATGAGATGTTTTTTTTTATTATTTCATTTTAAGTGCATTTATTATAATATCTTCTGCTTGCGGCTGGGCTCCTTTTGACCTCCTTTCTGTCAGCACTCTCTTGTGTTAAACTGTGAGGACAACTTTCAGAATCCTCTCCCTACTAACACACCCAGCCTCCAGTTGTCCATCCTGTTTTCATGTCAGAAGTCACGCCAATAAATGACCCCGCTCTGAGCAGAATGCCATATCCTTTAGACATAAAGGCTGTGAGACACGCCAAGAATGTAATGGTAAAAGCAAATGGGCATGTGCGTGCTGACATGTCTTCACAAAAAGTAGCCTTGAAGCTTAATATGACATTTGTCACGGATTGATGCAGCATTAAACTGAATTGTGTGGCATGTTTTGGTCTATACTGTTCTGGTGTATGGTTATCAAGGCTGTTGCAGATTTCTGCCCAAGTTCTTCTTGAAAAACCTCCACAGGGTTTTTAAATAAAGGAAATAGAAATAGAACCATAGCATGTCATGAAGTGAAAGGTAAATTACAAACTACATACAGAAGACATGATCAACTAAAGATCCTCACAATGCATGGTGCTGCATTGTCCTTGTTGAACTGCTTGCAGAGAGGCACAGCAGTTCTGTTATGGTACTCAGCAATCTGAAAACAATCCAGTGAAGCCCCACCAAATTTCCCACAGAGTGACAACAGAGTCTGGGGACAAACTATGATAGAAATCCGATTCCTGTTATTGTTACACAAACACAGAATAAACAGAAATGTGATGGGTTTTAACTTTTCATTCTAATTCCACAACAATGACATTTGATATAAGATACGTAGCTCTATATCCATGTAAGGTTTACAGTGTCCAAGTCTACAGTATGTAAGCTTTTGTGAACAAAAACTGACAATTCAACATGACATTTTCCTTGAAAAATGCAGCATGAGTTTACTTAGAATCCAAAAAGTCATTGTCTACTAAAACATAAAAGGCCATATATGTACAGAGTTTGCAAGCGTTAACAAAATGTAGAGGAAACAAGTTTGTGCAAGCAACTATTATTGCTTCATTCTCCAATATTTTCTCACTTCTCATTTTTGTTTCTGGCTATAAGGGATGATCTGAGACACCAGAAGCAGTCGTTTCAGTGTATAATCATTGCGTTTGTTGACAATCTGTAAAAAAAAAAAAATTGTTGGAAAGGCAAATCTATGCAATCTTGAAGTGCATTTGTTGTTTTATTGAATTTTTACTTATAACTGTACCCTTCAGCCCTAGTTTGAAGACTAAATCCATCAAAATAAGTTTTAGCACAATTGGGGTATTCCATGTCTCACTCAGGGACATTGGCAACAGATATGACAATGTAAAAGGAGTACATTGAATAATAATAAAAATACAATCTATTTTCATTTTCAGTCTTTTTATCATACCCTTCTCAATGATCAATGGGAAGACACTTATTGGCATTTACAGCAGTTAAACCCTTCTTATAATTGCCGAGCATGTTTCTCTTCATTTTCGATGAAGAGCTCCAACTCTTTGAGATCGGAAGGCCTCCTTGCCATCACCCTAATCTTTAAATCTTTTAAATGTAACTTCTAGACAGAAAAAACCTGTGTAGAAGGTTTTTTTCTGTTACTTTAAATCTAAATTTGCATGGAATGTGATTATTTTTGGGATTGACTATATAATAAAATTGATGGAAAAGGAGTTTAATGTCTTGAGGTAATTTGTGGAAACATTGCTTTGTGTTCTCTCTTTATTGTTCTTTCCTTTATTATTTTTGTGGTAAGCTCTTTTTTGTTGATTAAGCCATTGCTGACATTATTATTTTTAATTGATTTTGTTTTTCTCTTAGATCTAAAACACTCCTTGGCCCATCTCCCATATCTTTTGCCATGTTTCTCTCCAGGGTGAAATCACTGACCAAGCTACCTGCTGCAATTAACTTTGTGTACTCTTTGTTTTTCTTTTCCCATAGGGAGTGATCCAGTGCCCATTCCTCTGGCATTTTTTCTGTCTGCTTCCTGTCCTTTCAACCTCAGTCCATTCCTAGAAGACTGCAGGTCACAGTGAGCCTGGCTCTCTTGTAGGTTTCCTCTTTTTCAAAGGAAGCGGTTCCCCTCCATTGTCGCCACATGCTTGGTACAAACTCAATCTTGTTGGCTGGGTTTCCTTTAATAGTTAACTTTTTAAGTAATTGTCACAATATGATCAGCTAAATTTCTGAGTGTATGATTAGACAATACTGGACTGATGTGAATCTAATTATTAGTGAAGGAGATTCTATTAAACATGAAATGAATTTGACCCGTTTGTCTTGTATTATGAATTGTGGCTACATGAATGAACTGATCAGAACTGAATAGACCAGCCAAACACAACAAGCTATCAACTTGGAGTGGGCTTTTACTGCATGAATGTTTTAGTAGATAATTGTTAGCATTGAGGATGACTAAGCCATTGCTTCCCATCATGCTGTTCAATAATGTTACACAATTAAGTTTTGTTGGCTCAAAGACTGACGATGCAACTTTGTAAAAATAAAATAATATGAAATAAAAAGGTGCAGTGGTTAAAAGACATACAGGTTTATGAGATTGTTTTAACAATTACTAGTATACTTGCCCATCACAATTGTATTTTAGTTTTATTCACATTAGATTCAGATGCTAATATTATTTTATGCCTATTATTATTACTGTTCTTTTATGTTGCATGTGTCCAAACCTACATGATATTATGACATTTCCGTGCCCTATGACTGTTTGACAGTGGTGAAATTAAGCGTCACTGTAGCGGCTGGAAGCGACCCCACTGTGTCTGTGACAGAGACAGAGGATCAGTTTTTGGGGCGTAACTGAATCCTCCCTGTTGTTGACGGAGTCAGAGGTTCCTGACCTTGTGTTGGCCCTGTGTGAAGTAAAGCTCCAAGTCCTGTCTAACATACAGGGAGAGGAGATGGAATGGATCTCTAATTGATGCCCTCATATGTCAGACTATTGTTTTCCTTCACCCAAAGGGTGAAACCTGGGGCACTTTGAAGATACTCATACGATCCTATTTGGGTGTCAGAGCATCAGTTGGACGCAAAGACGATGCGAGCAAGACGAGAACATGAACATTTCTGGCTGGGACTCAAATTTAGATCCTTTTTTGCTGCAGCAAATTGTGCTAACAACTGCATAAAAGGTCAACTGTATTTGTACAACTAAAAATATCAACGCTAAATATTTATGAAGCCTCCCTCCCTTCAGTCTAACCCCTAAATTTAATTACATGTGGCTGAATGCCTTCAGGAATCGTCCAGACAGTAAAAAGATTCCATGAGTAATTTAATCTCAGTGTGTATGCACCTAGTTAAAATTTTATTATATGAAAAAGAGAAAAAGTATGGAATACTTCTCTGGAGGAGTGGTAGAGATCAATTGTGTGCTCTGTAAGTTATTATTGTAGAAATATGTTACTGAACCAAAACTATGAGAATTACCTTTTAAATTTGACCAAGAATAAAAAAGTACCACAAACCATGTATCAAAAACATGTTGAGTAATTGAGTTTTGGTTTTCGTCTGGTTGTATATTTATTATGTCCTTATTGTTTGTTCATATTGGCTTCTATCTTGCCTTTTCAGTTCATCCGTTTGTATTCTCTCTCTCTTAGTTTACTCTTGCATTTTGTACATTGTGATTTTCCTTATATTAGAGTTTCTCCATTTGATTATTGTTTATGTTCCCCTCAGCTTATCTCATGTTCATTAGTTTCCTTCCCTCAACTTGCCTGTTGAGCCTGCTCTCACAGCTGCAACCCGTTTCCAATCGCTCACCTGTCACGTCTGGTAATCAAGCTCCTCATTATTAGTGCCTCTCTATCTGTCACTCACTGCTGGGTTTTTCTATTGGCCATTCAGTGGGTTCCCGAGATTCTGCCCATTCTCCAAAGTTTCCTCCGACGTTTTGTGAGTCTCCATATTTGTGTTCTCTTTTTTCATTAAAAACTTGTCCTTACCGGAAGTGATCTCTGCACCTGGATCCTTTACAAAACCTGAACCAGGAAAGTAGGGGACCAAATAAACAAAGGGAAGAAGTTGTTTCAATCAGTCAGAAAAACAAAAGTACACATTTTATTTGCGCATTTTGCCTTACACATAAAATACTACATGTGGGAGGAAATTTAAGAGTACACCTAGAACTCATCGTCCTAATGGGAGCGTTGTACTCTGGAGATGGTTTTCTTAAGTAGGAACAGGGAAACTGAACAATTTTGGTAATAATATTTGGGCTGTGACATAAAGCACATAAATGCTGCAAAATACTTGACTGGAGTGAACCTTCACCTTCAAGCAGGACAACCCAAAATATATAGCCAGAGCTTAAAAGGATAAGCATTCATTCATTCATTCCAACACGTTCTTGTTGGAATGGCCCACCCAGACCTAAATACATCTGAGAAGTATTTCTTTTTAATTGAAGTTGAATTCTAAAAGCCTGCAGCTTGTTAAAATGGTTGATGGCAGAGAACTAATTCCATGCTTCTCTGGATTTGTTTTGTAAAACATTTAGTCAACCATGTATCCTTTTCCTTCTACACATCCAAGACTGTGTTTAGTGCATCACATAAAGTCTTGTTAAAACACTTTCACATTTGTGGTTAGACTGTAACATTGTGTAAAAATAAAAGAAGGAAATAAACTCTTCTGCATAGAGCTGTGTTTCAAAAATGACTGAGGAATTATTTCCCCTCTAAGAAAGTTAATAAAAGATGTCAACAAAAAAAAAGACCAGACAGTGAACACAAAAGGGGAACAAACATTTAGGTGCAACATGATTTCCATTTGTTCATCTCCGTCTGCTTAGTGTCAGAGCTTTGAACAAAGTCAAAAGCTGTTCTCATCAAAGAGTAATCAGAACGGATGGATCTGCTTTCTGTCACTCTGAGCCGCCACACGACTTACTTCTTTCCCTGGAGTTCATCCTTCGGTGGTATTGCAAAGTCACTACTACAAGGAGCCTGATGTGCTTTCAGCAAAGGGAACTCTACATTGCTGCAGCAAAAGAAGCTCGTCTTGCAGCTCTCTTGAAGTACCATTAGTAATTGTTGAAGATTAACCACACAGAAGTAAAAGCCACTTGTACAGTCAGTCTCTGCAGCCGCACAAAACCAACGTATCCTTATATAGTGAAAGTTTCTCTCCAAAAACTAGCAGCTGTTGGATATTTAAACTGCTTTCCACCATTTTGTTTACTGTATGTGGTTTATTTCTCAGCTGGCAGAAAATCTCCAGCAATCCCTCGTAAAGTCATTGTGAGTGTAAGTGAAAGAACTCTTATTTAAATGTATGCAACAACTGATAGCGTATTGCAAACTGGAATCGTTAAACTTCAGGAATTTTAAATAAAACAAGAAATTTGTCACTACACAAAATTCTTACACTAAAACTGTTTTTAAGCAAATGAGATTTGATGTAGCAAATATGTGCTCTAAATCTCTCCATATTATGCATCAGTGTTTTTTTGTTCCCCAACAAAAACAACAACAACAAAAAATAAAAAGCCTCTAAAGAACTGATATTTTTACTCATCATGCGAAAAAAAAAATAAAAAGGTCAAGCTCAGGTAGACTGGATGGTTAGCCTCTGGGAACTTACATTTTTCAACTTCTCCCATGTATTCTCCGTTTAATTTTCTGCTGAAGAACAGGAAGCCCACAGCATGAAGCTGCCATCAACTTTTTTTTAAACTGTATTTTATGGTGTTAGTTTTCCGCCACTCACAACATTTTGTAAGTAAGTCAAAACGTTTTGCTTAGTTTCCTCCAGCCAGAGCGTCTTCTTCTTCATATTTGCCACTCAGTTTAGGAAAACAATAATGTTTTGGTGGGTTTGCAGTTGTGCGGTACTTTTTCTGTTTTCAAACAATAAATTAAAAAGTACTTGGACTATTATATTTGAGTATCTAACCCTGCTTCAAACCTTCCAACAATCTCACCTGTCTGCTGGGTTTTTCTTTGTCTTTGTGATGCTTGTTCACTAATGTTCTAAACCTGAACATTAAAGAATTTCTAATTAGAAAACTTTTTAAGGCACTGGATTTTATATTAGAGAAAAATAGTAAAGACTATGCAATATTTATGACTAGGATATACTTTTATATTTTTTATTTTTAAATTGGAAAACAAAGTAGCGGGGTTTTTTTTGCACTTCTTTGTGTTGGTCGATTGCTTAAACCCCTAAAAATATATTCCAATTCTTGGTTATTTTATGACAAATTGTGTAAAACCTAAAAGAACTTGAATGCTTTTGGAAGGAAATCTGTTATTCCACAACCTTGTTTGACATCAACCACTAAGGTTCTCCTTTAAGGGGAAAAATGTGTGAAGATAAGCAGCTAAACATGCTTTAATTTTCCGAGCTACGCGTTCTGCATCAGACCCAATAACAGCGAATACCAAACATAGCATATATTTACTGGGAGCTGTCACTTACACTGTCCTCCTGTATACATTACAGATTCCTCAGATCATCTCTGTATATGGGCTTCTACTGAAACAGAAGCATTGTCACTGCAAGAAGTTTGTTTAGCATGATTTAATGTCATGGGTAAACCAGGCCAATTTTCTTCATTTAAAGCGATTAACTTCATCTGAGAAGCGCAGTTTTTTGCACAGCAAAGTGAAAGCAAGAAAAGAGGCTGTATGAGGCATGATGGCACTTTATAATCATCTTTGAATTTGTTTCTATTTAAAGAATTCAGAGCTGAAATTGAAAGACAAAACTTTAGAGCCCTGTATCTGTTCAGTCTTAATGCTCTCTTCCTGTGTCTGTGCATAGAGGAAGTTAAAGAGATAGGGAGACGAAAAACACATTAGCATAGACTCCCTCTGCTAATAGAGGCATGCAGCACGTCAAAAATCAAAGGCAGGGCAGCAAGGGGAGGCGGATACTGTGTAGGTGTTCAAAATGAAAACATCGATTACATTTAAGACGCTTTCTACGCTTTGTTACCAGAAGGGTAAATCAAACCAGTAAGCCGAGTCGTGTAAGAGGATGAGGAAAGGGTGGGTGGCTGCTTGGGGATGGGCTATTTTGTGCAATGAAGCTAATCAGTCTTCCTGCGTCTCACTCAGGGATGTCTGTGGGGGCTGAAGACAGGAAAGACTCCTGTAAACTGTCTCATTTGTTGGGTGTTCCTGAGGTCCCGTCTCGAGCAGATGTGCTTCTTTGTTTACACTAAAAGCGAGCACATGCTGTGCTTGATATGTACACCTGATGTGTCATTTTTACATATCCATCTGTTTTGCTTTTCTGGAAATAAAGGTTACATTGCATAGATGGGGAATTGTTGTTTTTTTTGCTTTCCACATTGCGTGTTCATTGTGTTCAAACAGATCATAATATTTAGACGCTGACATGGAGATTGGTGACTCTGTTGATATTCATAAAAGAGAGACAAGAGTGAAGGTGTGAATGAGTATACGCTGTGTGCTTGAAAGCTATGCATGGGCTATTTTGAGATTCTCACTGTATGATAGCCATGAGTGAGGACATTTCAATGTTGTGGTGTTTGTCACAAAATTTTGAACAAAAATATTCAAAATAGGCTTTGTTTTTATTCAAAACAAGAAATAAACACACATTCCTATATGCCACTTGAATGCTGTTAAATATCCTTATGCAATGTTTATTATTGTTTAGATTTTAATATATCAATGAAAGCAGATTTTTTTAAAATGACAAATACTTATAGCACAGAATATTATATAATTAGCTATTCTCAGCAAAGGACTATAACCAACTCTAAATGAAGATGGCTATTGATAAACTTGTGATAAAATTAAAATGGCGGGCTAAAATCTACCAGTGTGTGTGACTCTGGCATTAAGTATGCACACTTAAAAGACCCTTTACAGCATATTTGGTGCACATTTATTCTCAAATGGTTGGCCGTTGATTGGGAGGCAGCAAGGTCAACACTGGTCATTCTCAAGTTGCAGTGATTGGACAAAGCTGAGATGAGGAGCAAACATCATGTCATACAACAGAGTTACAGTCTGAGCGTCGATTCTTGGAAATGTTCGGAAAAACTTTTTTTTGTTTTTGCATTAGTGTAACACTATACATAAATCAATGATAATCAATCAAGTATCAATTCCCAGGTGCAGTAAATGGATCTTCACCAGTACTCCTGATATAACCCATAGTGATGTGTTCATTAAATCACTTCAGGTTAACCAAACTTCTTCTTCTTGCCATAAAAACCAGAATCTGTGGCCGCAAGTTATTCTACTGAGAGCAGCAGCTGATTTAATGTCACCACAGTCCTCTTAACTTCACAATGTGTTCATCTGTTTTCTTAAAACACCAATAAAATACTTTGAGGTTGTTCTACAAGGCTCTGAACTTAAATCATTAGGATCTTGCTCCAAATAGGTGACTGAAAAATATATTATTATAGGTTTGCTGCAGCTGTGTAGAATCAAACTCGTGTAACGCTTGAGATAAACCAGGCGGTGCTGAAATCCAATGCAAGATTTTCTATTCAGTAAAATGTCAGAGCAGTGCTGTGCGTAAAGAAAAAAAGGCTCCATGTTTCTTTGAGTCTTGATTAGCATAGACGATATTAAAACAGGTAATCATGACAAGCTTCCTCTGTTTACATTGTACAGTCTACAGGGTAAAGTGAATTATGCTTCAAATGAGTGATACCAAACATCTTTCGACAGCCACGAGTGAAAATGCTGAGTTTTCAGAACTGTTTCTGATATATTACAATAGGGTGACCTCAACTCTCAACAGTAACACAGATTTGGTGAGTGAGAGTAATTTTACTAGTTTTATCAGAAAACACATTGAAGCAAAGCTGTTCTTTCTATGTTTCCTCATAAGACTTTCACTTTCCCCCTATGACTCCCAATCATAAATGCATGTTTTCCCTTTTCAATTGAAATAATTTGACTTAGCCACATTGTGAGGCACCATTAACCACTCATTATGCAATAGCTGCGTTGCCCAAGTTGCTTTCAAACTTCTATTACATTCAGTTCGGTCTGCTCTGACTTGTAGATAAACTGTGGTTTTGTCTTAAGATTTAATTGTGCAGCTGATGTATTCACCCCCTTCCTCTCAGGAGGCAGAGAAACCAAAGTCAGATGCGCCTGTGGGTGAGAGAACTTACAACCCTGAAGTCCCCGCCCCGCCCTCCCTTCCTTTCCTATTTCCAGCTGAGCCGAGCGGACGCGCACAAAACAGGCAGCATCTTCTGTCAGCCGGAGCAGGGACCCAGCTCTGAAAAACCCCATGGACTCCTGTTAGTGGCTTTAACAATTGTCGCCTCTTTGGGGGGATCTTTGGTGAAAGACAAGGAGGCTAAACAGGACCCGCGTGGTGCGCCAGGATGCTGCGGCTCAGTCAGATTTCCACTTTGACAGCAGCGGCAGTTGTTGGTGAGTAAAGGCTGAAAGAGAGAGCGGCGGGGCGTTTTGGCTGATTAGCGCATGAATTCATGTGACAGGTGGAAAAAGATGGCACGTGGCTAACCTTGCATCTCTGCGCGTGCAGCTTTGTCTCCTGTAGTGTTCTTATTGCACGCGCTCCTGTTAATAAATGCCTGTGTTTTGTCCAAGGGAGGTCATTTTGACAGCAGCTCAGCCTCACTCACCGGAACCTTGCAAAATCTCACTTTGAATTTCTTTCACATTTGCCATGTTGGCTTAATACAGACACACATTTTAATACGTTTTCAATTGGATTTACGTTACTATAAAAAAAAAACACACAAAAAAACAAATAAAAACCAGTGCCTTCAGAAGTCTCCTTTTTAAAGTGAATAAAGCATTTGTGGAATTAAGTCTGTGAAAATCCAGAAGTTTGGCAGAAAACATTGCTGAGCAAACTACCTCATTAAAGCCAAGCAATCACTGAAGATGGACTGAAAACCTACCAGGATAACAGACATCGGCTTAAACTGACAGAGAGAGCATTATTGAGAAAATGCAGCAGTTTTCCACAAGCCATGTATTGGACACAGCACACGTGGAAGAAGGTGCAATGGTCAGATGAGACCAAAGTTATGTTTTGTTTTTTTTTATCCACGTGATGCTAAGCATATAACCCATATCAACATCCTCACCATGGTGAAACATGTTGGTGGCAGAATAATGCTGTGGGGAGGCAGTTTCTTCACAATGGTTCCCTCATTTTACTTTTAAGATTTCTATTTGAAAAAAAAAAAAAAACCCAGAAAAGATTAGAAAACCAAAACTTTTCTTGCATCTCACCCTTATGCACCACTAACTATAATACAATAAGGTTTGTGGGCACTATCATTGGAGTAATGTCAATCAATCAAGTCACTTCAGGCTTTTAAAACAACATTTAAAAATTCTCCATCGCTATTTGACCATAGCGTGACGTGGTCGTCTTTAAAGCTTCCTCAGGCTCAGTCTTGAAGCTGCAGCAGTTATTAAAACTCTAGATCAAGTATTTAAAACTAAATGCAGAGTTTCTGTTTTGAGAGGAGAGATAAGAGAGAGCAGCAAAGCGAATAAGGGCTGTCTCTTTAATTCTCAGATTCTTTTGCTTTCATGTGATACTGGCTTGTGATGGTCATTAGAGAATTGAGTTAGGAATAAATGGATAGAAGTCTGTGTCTGTGAAGGAATCAGTTTGAGATCACATAGTGAACCATTAGTTTCACGTTCAGACTGATGTTAATTAGATAGCCACACCTGCCACCTTTATATATATATATATATATATATATATATATATATATATATATATATATGTGTGTGTATATATATATATATATATATATATATGT
>CAEFZY010038751.1:0-16738 GCA_903066815.1 Brachyrhaphis roseni
CGGAGAAAACCCATTTCGGCCGCTTGTATCCGCAATCTCGTTCTTTCGGTCATGACCCAAAGCTCATGACCATAGATGAGGGTGGGAACATAGATCTGGCTCAGCTCTCTCTTCACCACGACGGACCGGTACAGCGCCCGCTTCACGGCAGACGCTGCGCCAATCCGCCTGTCAATCTCCCGCTCCCTTCTTCCCTCATTCGTGAGCAAGATCCCGAGATACTTGAACTCCTCCACTTGAGGCAGGAGGATGTCCTGCCTGTGATACTTTATATCACATAAAACATGAGAAAATATTAATCATTTTAGAATTAATCTCGGCACACTGCTACTTGAATTAGACCTTTTAACTGTAAACCGGAAACAGTCCATATAAGGAGCTATGGCGGAACCTATAGACGTCCAGCTATAGGAGAGCAGACAGCTGGATTATTTAATCTGGATTATCCTGCAGCGTCACACATCTGGTAGTCTGGGAGGCGCGTGCAGCTGAGAGAGAGAGAGAGAGAGAGAGATTTCCCTCCGCGCTTTGGTCCAGAACCTCTCAGATGGAACCGGAACCAACAGCGGAACCAACCCGGAGCCGCAGCTTCAGGCTCGGTGAGTCAAACCTCTTTATTTCTCCTTATTAAAGCTTCGTTTTTTAAACTGAATTATTGTTATTATTATTATTATTGTTATTATTACTATTACTATTATTGTTATTATTATTATTGTTTGTTGTTATTGTTGTTATTATTATTATTGTTGTTGTTGTTGTTATTATTGTTATTATTATTATTATTGTTATTATTATTACTATTATTGTTATTGTTATTATTATTATTGTTGTTGTTATTATTGTTATTATTATTATTGTTATTGTTATTAGGTTTCCATCTTTGCAGACCTTTTCATTCCTACTTCTCTCTGCGAATAAGTCATAAATTATTACTTTCATTAACTAATTAAAATATGAGGAAAATACACAAATGATGTCTGAAAGGTTAATTTAATATCACTTCAATAATGAAAATATTTTATGTACAAAAAGCCGAACTATTTCTGATCCATATTGTAACGTCGCAGTACCAAACACCACCAGCAGGCGGCGCTAGCACCGACAGTTTAAAGTTATTAAACTTTCTGTTTAATAATTTATTACATTATGAAGTCAAAAACAATTTTACAGGATTTTATGTTGGATGTTTAAATGTGAAATTCATAATTATTTTATTGTTTAAATGTTCAATTGATTTGTTTAATTATAGATTGTTTAGATTTATTTAAATTATAATAAACATTATGAAATCACTTAGTCAGTTTATGCATTAGTTTTTTTCTTGTTTAAAATAATTGTACAATTATTGATTTATTTCACTTTATTGATTTATTTATTTTGCATAATTTGTCATAAGAATTTAGATTTTTAATCAAATCATTAGATTCCACTTAATGAAAACGTAATTGTCAGGATTGTTGTGTTTATTGTTTTCTATTTGGCTGAGAAACATCAATAAATATCAATAAACTCAAAAATGTGCTGAAATATAATTACTATTTGCAGTTTAGTGCTAAAAGTTTTCACAGCGGTTCATGTGAGGCTGCCCTGAAGATGCCTGATTACAAACAGCCACACTGAAAACACTGAACCGTTTAAATATGATGATTAAATTTAGACTCACGTTCTGCCGCTTCCGCAGCTGAGCTTTGATGGTCATCAAGTTTTTAATTATTGTTATTTTATTAACACAGAACTAAAAACAACTGAATAGCAGTTTATTGTTCCACAAATTATCGGATTATCAGATTATCTGCTTCTGGTAAATTTATCTCCAAACTGCCATAAATATTGACAGAAACAACAGAACATTTTAATCTGACAGTTTTATTGTATTTATTTTTCCTGATGAAGTGAAGTGATGTATCTGACATGAGCAGAAATTTTCCAGAGTGATTAACCAGAGCTAATAATCAGATTAGAGATTAATAAACTGACGGATTAACTCCTAATTCTGTCAGCTGGATGGTTTCTCTGGGACTTTTTCTGCATTAAGTGTCCGTCCTTCATCTAGACCGATTATCCCTGCGGGGCGCTGGGGTCTCCACAGGTCACTGAGAGGAACCAGTAAACCCAGTAAGAGTCTTGGGAGGAAGCCGGCCAGACCCAGAGAGAACCCAGGACCCGACCAGAGCTGCTTTAACAGATACATGAATATTCATGTGAAGCATAAATAACTAAAAGCTCAGTGAGCCGCAGCGCTCAGACCTGGAGATTCCAGGATGGAAAGTTGATGGGAATCAGCTTTAGCTTTAGCTCCTAATCCTGCTGGATGATTTGTCAGATTTTACAGTAAAATCCTGATTTAACGATAATCTGAGTTTGTTGGTAGGTGTGAGCGTTCAGACGGCCCACAGACCCGGACACGAGCAGAAATAAATATTAAAAACTGATAAATTATCTTTAGCTGAAGTTCGTCAACCTGAGGATTTCTTGTTTGGGCTTTGAGCAGCTGCAGTTTGCTTTTACCTCTGGCTGGCCTAGTCAAACCACGACTGAACTTTGAGCTCCAATTTGTGAAACCTTTGTTTTATGACTTCCCAAATCTGCTCTGGTTTCATGTTGTATCATTTGTGATGTCAGCATACAGAGATGCTAACAGTGCTAACGATGGCCATGTTTCCATCAGATTAACAAAATATTCTCTTCAGACGAGTAAAACACCAGACCCATCTACTTTTGACTTTTCTGCAAATATTGTAAGTTTTGTCTCGTCAAACTAAGATGGCCGCTGCTGCAACACAAATCTGTAAAGAAACATGTTGATGTAATTTAATAACAGACGCCCAAGAACTCATTATGCAGATTTTATCCAGAGAAACATTTTCACAATGAATACTGTTCCACTCAGATAAAATATAACTCTTTAATCTCATCCTTTCATGGACAGAAATATTTATTTCATTTTCTAATTTTGTAAAATCCAACAGCAGGAATGGATAAGAATCTCTTGGTGCAGGAACAGGCAGCAGCGTCTCTCCCCTCAGGAAGCCGGTTTTCGGCTCAGGAAATGAAAAGGTCGCTCAGTGGTTCTGATGCTGCAGCTTCCCGTCCCACCAGGGGAAACTCTGGGACTCAGACTGACCCCAGCCCTCAGGTTCATCCCCCTCCGTCCATTTTGGGTGAGAGCAGATTATAGCGACTCCACCAGCTGCTGTGGACTTGGTTCACATTGTGCCGCGCAGCATTTTAATGCCGTTACATAAATGTGATCAGTTAGAAGTCGGGTTAACTTGCATCCAGAGCTCGAGCCGCAGCCACGTCTCTGAGCGTTCTGCCGTTTCCATGGAAGGAAAGCTGGTTTCATCTCAGCTGGAAACAGAGCAGCGATGAGGCTCCAGGATTTCAGAGGCTTTAATTTATGACAACATTTCCATCCAGTGAAGTCGTTACGGAGGAAATGAGCCGCTGCTTCTCTGATCCAGATGATGATGAACCGTTGACCAGCAGCAAAACTCATGTCTGATTTTCTGACTCAGATCAACGTGGATCTGAGGATATCTTCAGTTTTACAGTCAGACCAAACTAATCAGCGCCTGATTGCTGCATCACTATCTGCCCCCTTCAGCTTCTCCATACTTTATCACTTCAGATTCAAATGTTCAGATTTTTATTGAGATTTCCTGTCTCAATAAAATCATCTGCGCTGAACCAGAACTCTACAGAACCTGCAGATGTTTTGGTGTTCGTCTCCACCAAGCCGGAACCAGAACTGCTTCCTGGTCCAGTTCTAGTGTGAGTCCAAACCAACTACAGGAAATGTCTTTTTGGACTTTATGAGCCACCGTAGTTGGGCATCATGGTAACGATGGGCCTTCAGGGGTTCTAACACTGCTGGTTCTGATTGGACTGAACCTGATCCGTTTCCAGCAGGTTGTGGTCAGAACCTGCTGATCCAGAATCAGAAATATGACATCTGAAAGCTGAACGAGCTGGTCTGGACAGTTAGGTTCTCCGGGTCTGTCCGTCATTTCTGCCCAATGAGACCAAAGATCATAACCCACGTGGAATTGTTTACGAATTATCGTACACTTGGAAGAAAAAACAATGAAACCAAAACGAACCAAACCAAACAAGATAAAGTTTTTTTGGTTCCGGACCAAACGAACCAAAGAAGGTTTGGTGTGTGAACACAGCCCGAGTTACACACAGCTGGTTATTAAGAGACTGCTGAAGATTCTAATTCAGATGTCAGTGACTCTTCTTTTATTAAACATTTTCTTCCTGTTCTTGTGAAGGATGTGTCTGAATCAGACATTTGGATGTCAAACTCCAGGCCCAGTCGCCCCAGATTCAGAGAGAAACTGTGAGCCTGAGAAGCTCATCAGTATGTAGAGCGACATGTTGACTTGGCTGGGATTCAGACTCACTAGTCCTCGGATTATTTCATGATTCTTTAAAGCCAGAGGACAAAAATGTGACAAGTTAATGCCTGGTTGGTGCACTTTTTGCAGACATGAGTCAAAAGCAGTCCTTGGTCTCTATCTGCTCCGTCTCTGAGGCGTAGAGGCGACCCGGCGTGGAGGCGACCCGGCGTGGAGGCGACCTGGCTGACTGTGTTTGTCTTCTACTGACCCACAGGTGTCTTGGTTTGGAGATGTGAATTAGAGAAATGGCGGATGATGGAAAAAACTTGGAGGGAGGAAGCAGGAAGGACACAGGTGAGGGCAGCAGGTCCTTTCATGACCCTTACAGTCTCTTCCCAATTGGCGTCACGAAGCGGGACCAGTCCCGGGGGATTGTGATCCATCTGACCGGCACTGAAGGGGAGTGGGACAGCTTGGAGGACGATGAGCTCATCTTCCCCCTGGACCATGGCGAGGAGAAGCCGCTTCTTGCGGAGGACGACAGAGGCTTGAAGTCCCAGAACTTCCATGTTCCTCTCTCCCCGTCATCGCCTGGTTCCCTGGGGAACTGCTCTGTAGCGCCCCCTAGCTTCCTCTCCCCAGGGCCGCCCTCACCCAGCCAGCGGCCCCTGGCCAGCCTTGTCAAGTCTCTCTCCACTGAGCTTGAGCCGAAAGAGGGCTCCACCCTCAGACCCAAGCCTCTCCTCAGCCTGGTGAAGTCCATCTCCACAGAGCTGTCCCACTCGGAGCCGGAGGTGTCTCAGTCCAGATCGGACTCCCGTCTTAACCTCCACCTGTGGAAGCAGCTGACCCAAACCAAACCCCGGAGCGGCTGGGACTCTCGCACGGCCCCGCCGTCCCCCAGCGCTCTCTCTCCCAGTGCAGAGGGCCTGAGGGGGGGCTTCTTCAAGATGGAGCTGGAGGACACGAAGAGGAAGCTGTCCGAGGCCATGCATGAGCCTCTGAGCAGCATGTTCAGTAAGATTATGGGGGACGACGGCGCAGGAAGCCCCAAACACCACAGCAGGTCCACGGCGGCTCATGAGGGGAGGGACGGCAGCGTGGACACCGTCCTGTCAGAGTCTCCGGTGAGGACCGGAAGGAGACCAGATGGAGACGTTCTGCCCGTGTTCAAGTGGCCTTCGGTTGGAGCGCGGCCCGGATCGCGGCGCCGCCCGTGTCCCGTTCATCATCACAGAGAGCAGGAGCTGGAAATGTGCGAAGATCATGACACGATGCAAGTGTTTGACATTGAAGCTCCCAGGGGGGTCAGGAGGTCGCCTGGCGCTCCAGCACCGAACAGCTCCAGGTCCGGTCCGGATCCTCAGCCGTTGCCACGCATGAGTCTACTCTGCGTGGCGGTTCTGTCCTACGGCTACTTCATCCTTCCTCTGGGTCCGTACGTCTCGGGCCTGGCGTTGGGACTGGCTCTGGGCTTCCTGCTCGGCCTGGTCCTCATTCGGATCGGTTCGTCCGGCTCGGCCGACGCACACAGAGCAGCGCTGACCCAGCAGGGTGAGGCCCGTCTCCCAGGTGGCTTCAGCGCCGAGCCCGACGTCCTTCAGGTAGGCGACGGAGTCACGAAGTACCTGCTGCGTTTGAAAAGTCAACAATTACCACCAACAATCTGGATTAATCAGTCATATTTTCACAAAGCTACTTTTATAAATGTCAGTTTCAAGCCAGATATTTAGTTTGGACATAAGCATTTAGCTCAAGACTAAATATTTAGCTTGAAAGCTAATTCGCTACTGCTACCAGGAAGTGAACTACCAAAATAAAAGCTGTCTCCTTGTAGCCTCGATAAACTCCTGCCTTCCTTTGGCTTCATGTTGTCTCTATCTTTGTTTCTGTTCTTGAGCATTTCAGCTTAAAACAAAGATTCTCTGTTTTAAAGGCAATCCAGACGTTGAGCAACGGATCTCCGGCAACATGTTGCATCAGCTTTTATTTTGATAGACTACTTTTGCTTATAGGCAAGTGGATTCACATATTTAGTTTGAAAATATGACATTTATAATTGAATAAATAAATAAGACCTAAAAATGAATCCCATTTTTTCTCTTATTACAGGATAAATGAAATTATTGCTGCTAATTTTTGACTGTAACTTTACAGAAGCTCGAGTCGCAGCAGCTTCAGTCCTTTTGGCTCCATCTCACTGATTCGTCTCCGCAGGTTTCAGATACTCATATGTGAACCTGAAATAATAAATCATCTGTTATTACATTTCAGGCATTTCATCCAATAAAACTGAAGGAAAAGATTCACCAAAAACTCATAACTTGGATCTTTTATTCCTGACAGAGTTCGACTCCAACTCCGTTTCTTTTTATCTTCTGCTGATGAACTGAAGCTCGGATCAGAAGTTTTCATACCAAATGTTATCAGAGCTCAGATATACAGGCAGCTGAACAGAACTGAAGATCTAAAGTGGATTCAGGCTGCATGAACACCAACAATAAGAAATATTACAAATATTTCACATCCAGAACCAGAACTTAACCAGAACAGCAGGAAGCTGCGCTGCTGTTCTAGCAGAGCGCCGAGCCGCTTCCCTTCCTCCGTCCGTCTCCCTCACAGATGAAAGTTTTATTAAAAGCAACGCAAGTCCAGAACAATAGGGCGCCCCGGGTCCAATTAGGCCCGTCAGAACCGTGGCGGCTCCTTCTGGCTGCGCCTGACAGCCGCCTGCAGCAGGAGGCTTCAGAGGCTGGAGGAGGAGGTCAGAGGTCGCCATCAGCAGCTCCATGTTGGAGGATGAAAACGCTGTAGAAGGATAATCTCTGTCCCGGTTGATCAAACTCAGAAGGTTTTCCGAATCATTTTGAATCTTTTTTTATCGTCTGGGTTTGTTTTGGCTTCATGCTCGTCGAAACGCAGCTGATTCAGGAATCCGTTATTTCTCCCAAAGGGAAACTAAATGTTTTTACTCAGATCCTCCAAGTTTCTTGCTGAGGGCAGGAAGGAGCTCCTGTAGCAGTCAGTGTTTCAGCAAGTCTGCAGAGGCCTCTGACTGAAGACTGCCTGGTCTCATGCTAACATGCTAGCAGCTCGTCAGGCAGCAGAGTTGATATTCCACAGTGACACCCTGGGTTTTGGCTAGCTCTGCTAATCCTCCTCCTTTGCTTTTGCTTCTCTCTTTAAATCCATTGGTTAGAAAGACGAGTAGAGAGAGAGTCTGGGATTTGGTTTATGTCCGTCATGATGCATGGGTTCACTTTATACTCCAGGTATTATTTAGCTCTTGAGATGCTAATAACCTTGTTGCCATGGTTACGCCCCATAACAACTGTCCAAAGGTAAAAGAGAGCGACAATCCTGCCAGCTGCACAGAACCAGAGGAATAATGACCCGAACAGCAGAGCCAACAGAGCTCATTATTGATAATAACATTTTATCACTATTATTATTGATGCTAGTTATAATTGTAATCATAAACATTATAATGATTATTGACCTGTTCAGCTCAGGTCGCTGATTCCTGAAGCTCGTCTTGAATAAATGTTGGTGTCTGTTGAACCTGCTGTCGTTTTCAGGGTTGGATGAATGAGATCCAGGATTACGACCCAGAAATCTTCCACCCGGCTCTGACTCACTCCGTGTTCGCCACGCTGCAGGGCCGCAGCCTCCGTCTGGATTACCCACGCTGCAACATCAGGCGCCGCGCCGCGCACGACGACGACCCGCCGCAGGAAGTCGGCTTCATCAAGACGCGCTGCTTCTGGCTGGCAAAGAGCAAAGTAGGATCTGAACATTTCACTTTTCATTCTTCATGCAGATTCATGCTCCGGGTTCAGGAGCGGAAAATTCAACTGACTGATGAAAAAGTGAGGCAGTAAATTATGGAGAGCCAATCCTGCCATAATGATGAGAAAATACAGAAATTTAAAAAAGACTACACAAATAAGCAAAAGATGAAAAATACGGTAAATTAATAAATGCTGTCAGTAATTATATTAGACAGTGAGACAAATGTACTGTATGTCTCTTTATTAGCTTATTTATTTAATCACCTTTGTAATAATGACCTTTTTTATTAATCATTATCATTTTCAAAACAGGCAGAAATAAAAAGCTTTGAAGACATAAAAATACACACAGATACATTTAAAACTAAAGCTGAGAATGATAACAGACAATAATAAATAAGGTGATTATAAACGTTCACAAAATTAGATTCATTCAGGAATCAAAGCAGAAAGAGTTTTTGATCTGAAGAGACATGTTTTACTAGAAAAACATGTGGTTCTGGTTCTGATGGGTCTGGTTCTGGTTCTGATGGGTCTGACTCTTCATCATGGTGCCTCTTTCCTGAAGGTCTTCCTCCTGCCGGCGGCGCTGGCTCGGAAGAGAGTCTGGAACCCCAAGTATCCCATCTGCATCCAGCTTGGAGAAGAGGAGGACGGAACCAGGTCAGAACAGAACCTGGGTTCTGATCCAGCACAGACGTCCTCCACACAACCTGGCGCCGCCCCGCCTGCGCTCTACCTGTTCGGACGCACGGGCCGGGAGAAGGAGGAGTGGTTCCGCCATCTCCTGCTGGCGTCTGCGGTCCGAGACGGGCCGAGCCCCGGCCGACAGTCCACCCGACCCGGTAACCAACGACCCGGTAACAAACGACCCGGTAACAAACGACCCGGTAACCAACGACCCGGTAACAAACGACCCGGTAACAAACGACCCGGTAACCAACGACCCGGTAACCAACGCCTCCAGCTCTGGACAGAAAGAGAGCAGAAAGTCATCCTCATGAATAAATGCTGTAGAGGCTAAAGCTAAAGCTAAAGGCAGAACCAGAACTACTGAGAGTCCAAATGCTGCAGTGGGTCGGGAAACGGGCCGGCAGTCAGAGATTAACAGCAATAATATAGTTAAATATGGACAAGAGAAACAATGAGGATCATTTTCACTGTTTTTCATTCATAAATAAATGAAACTTTCAAATTAAATATTTAGTTGGCAAGCTCAATATTTAGTTTGTAAACTAAAAATTAATGCTAATATAAACACTTAGCGTCAATTTAAATATTTAGTTAGATAAAACCACTAATCTAAAGAAAAGAGGATTTATTTTTAATTTAATTTATCGGTTCTACAGAGAACAACCAGAGCTGCAGAACAGAAAAACCTAAAATACTAAAGTACAAAGCAAAACCATCAGGAATATTAAAACTGATGAACATGAAAAGCCAGAAAGAAACCGTGAAAATGGCTCCTACAGATTCATCCACAGACAAACAGACTCACTTTCACCTCAGATTGAAACTACAGATTCTATAGGAATTATTAGGGGTGCAAAGAATTTCTTAATGATTTATCCTCACAGATTAACTGACTCAAATAAATAGTTGGGTTAATGTGAGATTATCATATTGTAATGAAATCTTCATTTATTCTCAAATGTTTGCCTGAAAGCAGGTTTCTCAAAAAATACATTATTATTTCACCCTATTTTATTAAACAGTGAAATAATTATATCGTATCATTCAGAAAGTATATTACATTATTCAGTCAGACATTTAATGATATACTTATTAATTTCATAATGTATTGATTGTCTAATTTGTCTCTTTTGGGCCTCCATACACATCACTGCGATTCTTAATGAGACGGTTTATTTACGGTTTATGAGATAAAATATTGGTCCATGAGACAGAAAGCGCTGCAGTAGGTCTGCCGGGCCAGTCGGTGGCGCTGCAACACAAACCAGGTTTCTAAACTGATGGTTCTCCCATGGTGCTGAATCTGACTCCCAGCCTAAACCACTAAGATCATTTGTGGATGCACCTGATGGTTTCCGTGCAGAAATCATTTTATGACCCTCATGTTGGGAACCTCTGCTCCTGTCTGAGGTAACATCCAGAAACTCGCTTTGCCTGGATTCTCTGTATTTTGGAGGAAATTTAATGAATAACGCTGAATAATCTGCAGCAGATCTCTGTCCTCCAGGCGCTCCGTCCCAGAGCGTCCCCGTCACGAGGAGCCGAGGCCCCAGCAGCGACGACGACGCCTCGCCCGCGGCCTCCTACAGTCCTGCATTTCCCTGCACCGCCACTGGGGGTCCTTCTGCGCTTGACTACCACAGTTACATGGCCTGCCTCCTGGCTGCACACGAGACCACGCCCCCATGCAGCCCAGGGGCTAGCAGCGCAGAGGCTAGCCCCACCGCTAACACCACCGTAAGCTAGGAGAGATTTTATTTCCTGTGAATGGATCTGGAGCGACTCTTAGCTCTGCTTCCTTTCTCAGTGTACCTGCGATCAGGCCACGCCCACCGGAGCCGGTCCCGCCTCCTGGGTCAACGCTCTGATTGGCCGGATCTTCTGGGACTTCCTGCGAGAGAAGCAGTGGGCCGACGCCGTTGCCCATAAGATCCAGAAGAAGCTGAGCAGAATCAGAGTGAGGCCTGACGAGCAGAAGCAGACGGCCGTCTATCAATACGTAATAAACTGACGGCTTCCTCTTCCTGCAGCTGCCTTACTTCATGAACGAGCTGACGCTGACCGAGCTGGACATGGGCTGCAGCATGCCGCACATCATGGCCGCCTCCAGGCCAGAGGTCAACCACAGAGGTCAGCTCAGCCTGCAGCTTCCTGTTCAGAAGATGCTAACACTTTAATGTGTTTGTTTTGATTAGTTAGATTTTAACGCATTTTTTTCTTAAACGTCTAAATCTGTTCATCCTGTTTTCTATCTGTGGTTCCTCTCCACTTCTGAGTGTTTTTTAATCCCGCTCCACCAGGAGTCAGACTGCCCCCTGCTGGCTCCTCCACCACCAATCACAGCATTACTACAATCATTTTGGTAACATAAAAAAACAAGTTATAGCAGAATATATTTAACACATTTCGAATAATTACATGGATTAAATGCAATTATTTTTTTGGTGTTTCTTTTTTACACATTAAGACTCTGCCCAAAACCACTATTTCTTTTCCGCATTGCTAAAGCTACATCGCTAACAGCAGTGATGGAAGCTGATTCTCTGTTCATTTCTGCTTCTAAACCATCTGACTGGATGCTGGAAAACACTATTGTTGTGCTAAAGTTGTGCTAACAGCAGTTAGTCTATCAGCAAAGCCGTGCTAGCCTAAAATAGCACTTGAATGGTAACATCCAGCAGCTAATGCTACAACAACATCAAGATTAAAAACCAGAAATATCTCTGATGTTCAGATGTGATCATATTCATTCAGTAATTTAGCAGGAAAAAGAGAATTGGAATTTAAAGTGTCATAGATGATTAATTACTTACAGAACCTGCAATTAACCAGATTAAAATTTTTATCTAATTCCAGCTCTAGTAAATATAGAAGTCAGTGTCCTTGTACGGGGCATTCAGAGGTCATCCTTCCACCAGATCTTCTCTTCTCCCTCAGCTTTAAAGAGGACTAATGATTCTGGCCCGATCTTCTTAGCCAGACCTGGGATCAGATTAGGCACCATGACCTTTGGCCTGTCTTGTCAGCCTGGTGTTGAGCTGCTCTGTGCGCCCCCTGCAGGCCTGTGGGTGCAGCTGCAGCTGGTTTACACAGGGAACATGCAGATGACCCTGCAGACCAAGTTCAACCTGACCAAGCTGGGCAGAGAGAGCAGAGAGGAGACGGCGCAGAGCAGCCCTGAAGCTGGAGGCCCCAGGTCACACACACACAGACACACACACACCGACACACACAGAGACACACACTCTACCCTATGGAGGCGTTTTGAACCATCTGAGGTTTTTAGTTTTATGATGATTCATCAGCTTTTTTCCAGAAACAGGAAATTATGAAACATGAATATTAATTGTTCTGTCTGTCTCCTGCTGGCCTCTGATTGGCTGCTGCCTGTGGTCTCCAGCTGCAGGCCCGTCCTCAGCGTGTTGGCGGACAGCGATGAAGAGTCATCCAGTGCTGCTTCGTCTGATGAAGAGGAGCTGTTGCTGTCGGAACCTCACTGTCCAGCCGGGGAGAAAGGCTCAGTGGCGCCCCCTGAAGGGTAAACACACAGCGTCATGCTGGTCCCAGGCTAAAACCAGAAACTACCACCATCACACGCCGACTCACCGTAACGCTCGACAGAAAAAACACATTTTCTAATTTTATCACCACAAAAACCTGATTAGTGTGGAGTGCATGTATATTCAGCGCTTCTACTTCACATTTTTGCCAGTTTTCTTTGCAAAATAGAAGAGCAGCAGTGAGATTGGAGGGACTGAACTTTGACTAGGCCACATTCTGCTGTGATCACGTGGCTCTTAAAAACCAGATAAAACAAGTTTGTGACGTATAAAAGGTGAAATGAACAGAAATAAGCATTTCCCTTAGCTCATCTGTTTCTGTTTTTATTTGTTGGAATGAAAAGGTCGCTGACCCCTGACCTCTGTTGGAAGATTAACCTCCACCCAGTCTCAGCTCCGATTTATGTTTGGGGTAACAGAGTGAAAGGTGCTCTCCACATTTTTCAGGTTTTTATTAAGCAACAATAAAAACAAAACATAAACGTCAGTGTGTGAGAGGGGTGTGAATACTTTATGCAGCTTCTGCAGTTTTATAAAATCATTTTCATAAAAGGTGAAATCTGTGAAGCTGCAGAGTCTCTCCTCCAAACTGCTGCCAAAAGCAGGATGAGTAAAACGCTCCTCCTCTCAGGGCCGGCGGAGGAAGAACCGGGAGGAAGATTTTAAGATTTGTGGACAAAATCACCAAATCCAAGTGTTTCCAGCGAGCGGCGGAGAACGAGTTCATCAGGAGGAAGTTTGAGGATTTGTCCAACACGCCGCTGCTGCTGTCGGTGGAGGTCCGGGAACTGTCCGGCACGCTGGTGGTCAACATCCCAGCGCCCCCTACTGACAGGATCTGGTAAGGCAGAAACTTCAACAGGCAGACGATGGAGAGGAGGAATTAAACCTTTATGTGACAGCCTGCGCTGCCCAGGGGTCAAAGGTCGCCCAGTCTCAAAAACCAGCAGTTTGTTTTGCGAATATTTAAATTTTGTTTACATTATCAGCTGATTTTACCATAAATGGTGAATATTTACACAGCGCCTCATAGCTGCGTGTCCAGGAGGAACAGACTCAATATTCTGGTTGCAGAATCAGATTCATAAAATCTTTACTGCTTTTGGAAGAACTGAGGAGCCATTTTTAGTTTTCCTAAAAATATGGTTAAAATCGTGTCATGAAGCCGATTCTTCATCTTTAACGTTGAGGCTCAACTTTCACAGCCTGACGGACGCAGCAGCCGCAGCTTCTTGACTTCCTGTGAAAAACCTCCAGCTGAATGAGAAATGACCCGAGATCAATAATATGATCACAACCTGATCACAATCTGATCCCAACCTGATCACAATCGGATCGCAATCTGATCACAACCTGATCACAACCTGATCGCAATCTGATCCCAACCTGATCCCAATCGGATCGCAATCTGATCACAACCTGATCCCAACCTGATCCCAATCTGATCCCAATCTGATCACAATCTGATCGCAATCTGATCACAACCTGATCGCAATCTGATCCCAACCTGATCCCAATCTGATCACAATATGATCCCAACCTGATCACAATCTGATCCCAACCTGATCCCAATCTGATCACAATCTGATCCCAACCTGATCACAATCTGATCACAACCTGATCGCAATCTGATCCCAACCTGATCCCAATCGGATCGCAATCTGATCACAACCTGATCCCAATCTGATCACAATCTGATCCCAACCTGATCGCAATCTGATCCCAATCTGATCACAATCTGATCGCAATCTGATCGCAATCTGATCCCAACCTGATCCCAATCTGATCCCAACCTGATCCCAATCTGATCGCAATCTGATCACAACCTGATCCCAACCTGATCACAATCTGATCACAACCTGATCGCAATCTGATCCCAATCTGATCGCAATCTGATCCCAACCTGATCCCAATCGGATCCCAACCTGATCACAATCTGATCCCAACCTGATCACAATCTGATTGCAACCTGATCCCAATCTGCATCATGTCAAATAATTTTCTCCCCATTTCCTTCCAGAAGTAAAATCATTTCCTTCCATCCCGTGGTCAGTGCAGCAGTCAGGTCTTCTCGTGTTTCAGACTCAGACTGGTTTCTCCGTCTCCTCTGCAGGTACAGCTTCTGCGTGCCGCCCAAACTGGACCTGCATGTTTGCCCCAAGCTGGGGCAGCGAGAGCTGAGCTTCTGTCCTGTGAGCGACTGGATCGAGAAGAAGCTCCAGGACGAGTTCCAGGTGAGGAAGATAAAAAACTTCTTTTGTTCTGGACAGAGTCCTCATGTTTTTTTTGCTTTCTCCTGCTTAGAAAGTGTTTGTGCTGCCAAACATGGACGACATTTCCGTCCCGCTGATGCATGCTGGGATGGACGAGACCCTGAGTTCCTCCTGGGAGGATCCGGCCGCCGCTCACTGCTAGTGCCTCGCTGCTGACCGAAACCATGAAGAACCCAGTAAAACCAATAAACCTTCATGTTTGAAAAAACAATTCATCCAGTTTAAACCAGTTTACATGTCAATAATCTGATTTTAGTTATTTATTCAACATAAATTAGTTTTATTTTGAATTTTAGATGTGAAACATTCAGAAATAAAAGCTTTTTAAATAAAAATGTGGATTTATTTAATTAGCTGCTGCAGCATTTAGCTGCCGCCGCCATCTGAGGTTTTTTTTACATCAGGTGAGTCGTGGAGAAAATCTAAACTAAAAAAAAGCTGTTCTGAAAAATAATTATTTGAGTTTTTTTTAAAATCAAATTAGAAATGGAAGCAGACTAACGTCATTCTGTTGTTTTATTTATTTTATTTCCATCGTTTCACACAAACAGCTGCTGCTGATTCGCTGACATGTTGTCTGATTTATTCATATCTCACTTTGTGTTCAGTAACAAAGTTTCATGAAAAACGCAGCTTTTATTTTGGTAATGCACTTCCGCTTATCAGAGAATTTGTAAACTTAATTATGTAGCTGGCTAACTAAATATTTGGTTTGAAGCTAAATAAATATTTACCTTTGAACTTTGAAATTTATAAATGAATGATTATTAACAAGGTGAAAATTTGAATGGAAATTATTTATCTTTTTTCTGTCATTTCAGATTAAATAGACCAAATTATTGCTGGTCGTTTCTGACTGGGCGACTCTACAGATTCAGATTCAGAACCGATTCCTCTGGAGCATTCATATTCATATTTTCTGCCTTTGCATCTAAGAGGTGATATTCATCTAAATATCTCCCTAAGATCCTGTTGACAGTCATTGCAACCAGCAGGTGGCGCTGAAATGCAGGACCTGCAGAGGCTCCCAGTTAAAAGCAGCTTCTAGGCAGGATGTGACCCTATGAGGTTAAACTGGTCTTCTGGCCCAACCAGCTGCAGACTGGCTTTAGATTTTCTGTTTCCCAGCAGATATGAAGATCTGCTGGATTCTTACTGTCTGTCTCAGAGATCCAGCAGATCTCCAGCCTGGAAGCAAACAAACTGCTTGGAGGAAACAGAGAGTGAATGAAAGCCAAAGCAGTGATGGAGATACTTTTTGTTACCCAGAATGCATTGTGGCGCCTTGCAGAGGGTCAGATGTGACAGGATGGTGAACTGCAGATAGCAGTTTACGATCCACCAGTTAGTTTTATTACAAATTACTGGACTGAAACACATTCAACCTCGTCTTAGTTCGGTCATAGAGTTTACCTCGAAAACATCAACAAAATCAAAACAACATTCACTCCAAACATGAGTGGAATATATTCATTGTGCTTATTTTAATTAAACACGCTTCTGACTGTGTGGGACAAATTATATTTGTCTCAGTATCAAGTCCTCTAAATGTGGAAATGGAATAGGATAAAGTTTATATCACAAAGAATCCTTTCAGGGTCCTTGGTAGAGAAAATTAAAGAAGCTGGCCAGCAAAATAAAAAATAGTTGTTCATATAGAGCTCTATATATGTGTGTGTGTGTGTGTGTGTGTGTGTGTGTGTGTGTGTGTGTGTGTGTGTGTGCGTGTCTGATGCATACGAGATGAAAATGAAAGAGGTTGTCCTGACTGGGATGGCGACCCAGAATGAAGATGGCAGCCGGCGTCCACAGATACGGGAACTTAGCAGCCTCTCTCTCTTCCTTCCCAATGTTCCTCTCATCAACATCGGCCACAATAATGCCAGCAGGAAAACAAATATCAGGCATAAAGAAGTCAGGCGATATGCAGAAGCTGGGCAGAGACTAGCATGTCTCAGTTCTCTGAAACTCCAAAGCCCGGGAATTCCCCTAGCAACTGCAGCGGGAATGCTGCCGTAAAGTAAAGTCGTAATGTGCTCTTAAAGGGACACTGCCCATAAAGTAAAAGAAATACA
>CAEFZY010038755.1:0-12601 GCA_903066815.1 Brachyrhaphis roseni
CTGCTGTTTATCATTGTGTTCGATGGTCCACAGTGACACAGAAACCAGGAACTCTGTACAAAAACATTTCCGCACATTTAAGTTTTTCACCACCACATTTAGGTACATTTGTCGTTACAGCAAGGGACTGACCAGTTTTTAATTATTTATTTTCTGTGTATTCAGTCGAACATGTTTAGATGATTATGATGTTTTCTCTTTCTTCGCTAGGCTTTGCTACATTTCTGTTGCTATGGAAATGTCATAAACATGAATTTTGTTTAGGTCATGATAAGACACTTCTCTTAACAGACCAGAACCAAAACAACTATAAAAGGTGAAGAATGATTACTTCTGAAAACATATTAACTCCTGCACATGCTTTTTGTTACACTTTCTTTTAGCATCACAAGGACATATGGTCCTATCAATTTCTGTTCTTATTCTTGGTTTTGCAAAACTAGGATGCAAACGAGTGCATTTTCAATGTAGTTATTGCACTGTTTCATTCAAATGTCCAACATTGTTCTTTTATCAGAAAATAGCATTTATTTTTCTGCTTTGGCTGCATTTCTTTATTTGTCACTATTTTCTACAAGCACTGATAATTATTGCTTCTATGCTGACAGTAAACATTTGTATTAAAACCATGATGTAAAATCACAACCTCATTTAACTTATGAGAGTAATTTGTTAACTTCAAAATTGGCAACTGAGGGTTGAGAAGGAGATTTTGTTACAATCACCATACATAAATAGTAATGATGTATGACAGAACAATTTACAGCAAACCTATATGAACAATCTATATATCTTCTATAGGATTTTATAGGCTTTTACATTATCACCACACTAACACATAATACAGAAACTAGTTTTTAGATGATATAATGTATTCTAAAGTTTATAGTAAATAAAGAAATTCATTTTGTTCCTCCTATTAAAAAAACTTTAATAGTGTTTCACATTAATTTCTCTTGTTATACAGAATGGAAATCAGCTATAGGTGTAGACAAAAGCGTAACCTGTAGTCAGGGGAGGGTCTATGCAAAGTCTTTTTCTTTTAAAAAGATCCCATCAACAGTTCTTGCATAGTTTACATCGGACACAGAGCAAAAAAATAATAACACATTTTTTTTCTTTTTTTTTATACTAGCAAATTGATTTTTCCCATAAAATGGAGAAGTCAGCCATCTGGACTTTTCTTTTTGTAGTTTTTATTCACAGTGAGAGCCTTATATATGTATTTTTTCATATATTCTTACAATGGTTTATGATTGTATTAGATAATGACATGGCATTTTCTTACAGGAGCCTGGAGTCAGATCAAACTGGAGCAGTCAGACTCTGAGGTGAAGAGACCTGGAGAGACAGTGAAGATGTCTTGTGTCATTTTTGGGTACAGTGCGACAAGCTCTTATAACCACTGGATAAGACAGAGACCAGGCAGAGGTCTGGAGTGGATTGGGAGGATGGACAATGGTAGAAACTCCGTCATTTATGGCAGTTCCTTCCAAGGTCGTTTCATTATGACTGAAAATGTCCCCATCAGCACCCAGTACCTCGAGATCAGGAGCCTGACAGCAGAAGATTCTGCTGTTTATTTCTGTGCTCGAGAGACACAGTGAATGAAAACAGAGGAACAGCTGCACAAAAACCTCGACAGATTAAAAACACTGTGATCACAGAGACAACAGGTTTTTGAGAACTGCCAGTGACAAATGACTATGTAACTTTATCAGTACCATGTATATTTTCCCAAATGTAATGACCACATTTTACTGACAATTACGTTCCACAGTCATCATTTTTAGTGAGGTTAATTTTGTTACAATCTGTTGAATTGTTTTATCTGACTAACTATGGGGAAAATTCAACAAACTGTTTTTGGGACCGACTGCTAAAAAGTTAACACATGATCAACTAGTACATTAAAACTTTACTTTCCTGTATTTAATTATTAAAAGTGGTTCAGCCCTTCAGCTTAGGAGTTATATTAATGCATGAAGGATATGTAGGTCATATTTAATGTGGCTAAATAAATAGCATTAATGGATATGAGATGAGTAGACAGAAAAATCAAGCTAAATGGCTTCCCAAATACGTATTTTGAAGAGAAGAAATATTTCTCATGGCACTTAAAAAAAAAGACTAAGAAATAAATCACAAATTCTCAAGACGTTTACACATTATTTTGCATTTCATAAATTAAAATCAACTAACAGAATTGAAGTCCTGGGAACGAAAATGTAATTGCACATTTGTGAGTGATCAGTTAGATCGTCAACCTAGTGAAGCAAAAAAGAAATAATTAAATTGAAAGTATCAAGATTCTATATCTCCAGAACATGTTTAAATAATAAAAAAATAAATGTTAGAAGCTTTTACAATAAAAGGGACTGTGAGATAACTTTGGTTTCATGAGTGAAGAAGAGTATAATTACAAATTGTCCCCAGCCCAGTAATAGGAGCAAGTGTGACTATAAAGATCTATAAAATCTAACCCTGAAAATATTTCTGATTACCCTAGCTGTGGGAAGTGATTTGTGTAAAAAATCCCCCCAAAAGAAGAGGACAGAGGATGAAATATTAACAAGGAACACTTTAGAGAGGAAAACATGCTTTTATTATCAAGTACACAGATTTTAAATTAAACTTGTGCAGTGGTTTACAACAAAAGAAGCACGCTGCAACCATCTTATAGGACAATAACGGATAGACTCTAAAATATCTGTTCATTTTTGAATGAGTTGAAGAACAACTTCTGAAATAGGGTTCCCTGGTTTGAAATACTTTTTTAAAGCTTTGATGAAGTCTGCAAAGGACAGGACATTAAAAATGATGATGCTAAATCAAGTCAGAACAAGCAGCCTACTATGCAAAGAGATGCAAAATTTATAAGGAAGTGAACTGTCTTCATAAGTCAAAGGAACAAGGAGCATCCATCAGTTCAGCTTCAGCATCAGCCATGTTCTCTCTATCTCTCATACTGCTGCTCCTGACAAATGGATCCTGTGAGGAGCTTTCCACAGATTCAAACTATTAATTATTATATCTGTCACAATGACAGTGTCTGTGACTCATTGTGTAATGTTTACCTTTGTTTCTACAGATGTGTACTGCATTGATCTGATCCAGCCAGACTCTAAAGTTGTGCAGCCTGGACAGTCAATGACCATCACCTGTCGGCCCTCTGGTTATTCTATGACAGATGGTAACTATGCAACAGGTTGGATCAGACATCGTGAAGAAAAACCAATGGAATGGATTTTTGAACAGTGGGGTGGTGGGAGCTTTTACAAAAATGATGCCCTGAAGAACAAGTTCAGCTACAGCAGAGACACTTCTGCTGGAACAGTAACAATAACAGGACAGAATCTGCAGCCTGAAGACGCAGCTGTTTATTACTGTGTGAGAAGACGCACTCTGATACAAACCACATGCAAGACTGTGCAAAAACTCAGGAGCCAGCAGGCAACCTCATAGTGTAATAGATCTTTTTTACATGTGTTCCTCACCTTCTCGTCCTGCCCATTTACTGTGTGGTAGCATTCAATAAAGGCCACTACTGACAAAAAATAATGGATCCCTCATAGGGAGAAAATCATTTGAATGCTATAATGGAATCCTGAGCTAATCAACGTAGATTGACGAAACATCATAAGTTCATTTTGATGAATGAACCACAGAACCAGTAAGGGGAATATCCTTAGCCGTCATGAAAATCATCTAAACTGATCAGCTCATGGCAGTAAAAAGGCACAAAAGATTATTTAAATAGAGCTGTTTCTACAAAACCTTGAATGACCTTGAAGAAGGAGCAGGTTAAGTTAAAGTTTCCCTCAAGAAATAGAAAGTAGACAAATATCTGATAAACTGTTTTTATCAGCATGTAAAGGTTTACACATTTTAATGTAATTTATTTAAAAAAAAATAAATGTCTGTGTACAGCAATGGAGTAGTCCATTGCTTTTAATATGTTTTATGGGACACTTTGTTTAAGGATCAAACAAATGCAACCAGTTAAAATCTCTGAAAATCTGTTAGTTTTACTTTTCGCATCTTCAGCTCCTGTGAGACAGATATATATTGTCTTCAGCAAAAAAAATATGATCATCTCAGTCAGAACATTGGAAAATAAGTTGTCTTTTTTTGGCTGGACGAATAGAAGGTCTTCAATGTCTTGATGTGTCCTGATACACATTGTTTTTTTTGTTTTTTTTATTAAATATCAAAACACTGATCATCAGTACAAACAATCATGCCCTCAACAATATGCAAATCTAACTTGTATAAAAGGAAGTGAAGATGCTGTGTTACCGAGAGGAACAAAGAGCTTCCATCAGTTCAGCTTCAGCGTCAACCATGTTCTCTCTATCGCTGATGCTGCTGCTGGCAACTGGATCCTGTGAGCATGTTTTTATAGCATCAGACTAACAATTACATGTGATACAGTGACAGCTTCAATGACCCACTGCCTTGATGTTTATATTTGTTCCTACAGGTGTGTTCTGCATTGACCTGATACAGCCAGACTCTCAAGTTGTGCAGCCTGGACAGTCTCTGACCATCACCTGTCGGCCCTCTGGTTATTCTATGACTGATCATAACTATGCAACAGGTTGGATCAGACAACGTGAAGGAAGGTTAATGGAATGGATCTCTCATCAGTGGGGTGGTGGTATTTTGAGGCAAAACAATGCTTTAAAGGACAAGTTCAGCTACAGCAGAGACACTTCTGCTGGAACAGTAACAATAACAGGACAGAGTCTGCAGCCTGAAGACGCAGCTGTTTATTACTGTGTGAGATTATACACAGTGATACAAACCACATGCAAGCCTGAACAAAAACTTAGCAGGCAGCAGTCAGACAGGAGCTTCATATCAACCTAACCTAACTGACCTCAGAACAATCCTCTTCTGACTTTAACAATGCATGTTGATAAATTATTAGTGAGCTCTGAAATTTTACTTGAAAACTTTAAATTATTCAATTTTCAGTGTACATAGTTTATATTTGACATCCAACCCCTTTAGAATAAAGATGTGTGGCAGATTTTCCAACTTTTTTACAGGCTTTGAGTTTTCTGATGATCATGTTTGATGGAGTTTATTACATCTTAGGTTTGATTGCATGAAAATATGGCCGCCTGCACCTGTATATCATAATTATATGAAGCTAAGTTAACAGGGTTTTATTTTTATGAACATATATTTTTTTATTTTACCTCAGCTTTTAACAGCTTTAGGTGGGTTTCAGAAGAATTATCACAGTAAATGATATATATATTGTTTGTCATACTTCAAAGCTACCAAAGGAGGAGCCATTAGACCATAGTTAACACAGACAGTGCTTTTTACAGAGAGGAAAAGAGTTCTCTTAATTCTCTTCATGTTTTTATGTTTTATTTAAACTTTGGAGTAGTTTTTGGTGAGCAAGTTCCAAAAAATTTAAAGAAGCTTGAACAGAAGTGAAACATTCAATAAGCAACATCTCAGTAAAAGGCTATACTGTCTCCAGGACAGGGTCAATAGATCATCTCCTCTCAGCAGTAAAATGTAGCACATTTCTGGCAAGCAGAGTAGTTCTTAATGTACGATGATAAAAATAGGTCCAGAATCTTGGACCTTGTTTTTTAAATGAAATGTTAAATTAATCAAAATCTAGAAAGAGGACCTTTGACCCCTGAGCAATACTCACGGTAAGACACACTGAACATTTCCACTGGTTTTGGTGTGACTTTATTCAATTCAGTTCAAAAATCCAGTTCAAATTTGAAAATTAAATGTTGTAACTCATATCATCCAAGTATCTTCGTAGATTGTTTTGGATGATGATGCTGGTAGCAGTCAGTCTTGGAACAAATCTGAAAAAGCTTCTAACTGAAGACTGTCAGCATCATGCTATTATGTAAACCAATAAAATATCAAATATGTACTGCAAAAATGCATTTCTGCTGATTTTGATTATTAGAGATGACAGATATAAAAGCTAGAAATGAAGTGCATTTTACTTTATGTGATAAATCTCTGAATTTCATCTCATTAAGTTAGTTACGACAATAAATAAACTTTTTGATGACATTCTGATTTATTGGGATGCACATGCATGAAATAGCTGCATTTCTTCTAAGTTACTTTTGTTCATGTTCACAGTTGGGAGAGACAATAACTATGACTGCTGATGAAATATTGTAGATATTCATCAAGACGTTTCTATCTGTACTCCAGACTACTACATACTCTCCTGTCTGTCTGCTGGGAAAATGAAAAGGGCGGAGCCACACCAACCCATTCTCTCTTAAAGCTGCACAATCAGTTCTTTGACTCAGTTTTTGTCTGCAAACCTTCAGAGGTTTATTTGGAGTAAACTGGCCTTCTATTTATGTTCTAATGACATAATGGAGAAAACTGTCATCTGGAGTTTACTTTCAGTAATTTGGATTAATGGTGAGAATTATATGGGTTTTTTAAAATGTATATGAGAGTTGAAGATTTACTGACCAACAGCTTTTCTCTTACAGGAGTGTTTAGTGAGATTAAACTGGACCAGTCTCAGTCTGAGGACAAGAGACCTGGAGAGACAGTGAAGATGTCTTGTGTCATGTCTGGTTTTACTATGACCAGCTACTTCATTCACTGGATCAGACAGAAACCAGGGGGAGCTCTGGAGTGGATAGGGAGGATGAATGCTGGTAGCAATGCAGCCAAATATGGAAGCTCCTTTCAAAGTCGTTTCATTATGACTGAAAATGTCCCCAGCAGCACCCAGTACCTGGAGATCAGGAGCCTGACAGCAGAAGATTCTGCTGTTTATTTCTGTGCTCGAGAGACACAGTGACTGAAAGCAGAGGAACAGCTGCACAAAAACATCCACAGACAAAAACCTTTAATGTGGTGAAATGTGGATTGTCTAAAAGTAGAAAATTCATGTTAGTAATATTTCATATTAAATTGTATTTTCTTCAATAAAAAAATTGGGATTGTCACTTTATATCCACATATTGTGGAAAAATGGAAGCAAAAATACGAAACAGGCTGAATTTAATTGAGTTCCTAAATGTGGCGTTTGATTTTTTTTCTTTTTTGCTAATTTGTCTGTTATGTTACAAACACCAGACTAATTTACTGAATTGAGTTTAATGAACCAGTGTGGATTGAATTATTCAAAGGTCAGAGATACGTGGCATGAGTATCAAAAAAAAAATATATATATATATACAGTATATATATATATATATATATATAAATTATAAGGCTAAGTTGGCACCTGAAATCAATAATGAAAGCAATCCAAATAAAAGTATAAAAATTTGTATTAAAAAACAGAGTTGAAGATGAATAAAACAAATGAAAGAAAATAACTATCCCCCTTTCCCACCCACAAAAAAAAAAGAAAAATCATAAAGAAATCTGGACTTGGTGGAAAGCAAAATCTAAAAAATTGGACAGAATCAGATTTGTACTGATTCACAAGACAGCACGAAATAGTTTATCTGCTATGAAATGTTGAATCTGAGCTGTTAGCCACTGGGGTGAAGCACGAAGTTGACAAATTAGGAGACAACAGGATTTTAACTTTGGATTCATTTGCCGGCCACAAAGAGGGGGAGTAAACTAGAAGAAGGAGCTGAGTTCAATCATTTCCCAATCAAATGTGATACAAAACTATATCACAAGTTGGATCAGATATGAACAAACAGACTTCCTTTAGAGTATTTTATGACAAGTCACTCAGCAACTGAGGTCAGAAAATTACTGAGGGTTGTAAATTTCACGCATGAACATAAATAAATTATATTTAAGCCAACAAATTGATACAATAGTAGGCAATCTGAAGAGTCCTGTTCAAACAGATCCATAAAACTCCTCCATGACAATCCTTTGTTTGAAACACTAGAGGGCACTCAGTGTTGGTGATTTAAACTATTTGATACTTTGATCATCAAATTACAACTTTAGTTTAACACATTATTGATATAAACACTCATTTTTAATCTGCAGATATTATGTGCTCTATGATGCTGAGACAAAATAAGAAACTCATTTAAAATAAAATGTATTCAAAAATATGCAAAATATTCTCATTTATAAAGAAGAGAGGAGTCTGTGTCAGTCAGTACAGGAAGGAGCTTCTAAATCAACCATGTTCTCTGTGGCTCTGATGCTGCTGCTGACAGCTGGATCATGTGAGAAGCTTTGGGTAGATTCAGACACTAGATTCTCAAAAATTAAGATGAATTATGACATCAATTATGTTTCCTTTTTTTCAGGTGTCTTGAGTATCGATCTGATTCAGCCGGACTCCAAGACTGTCCAGCCAGGACAGTCTTTGACCATCGTCTGTCGGCCCTCCGGTTATTCTTTGACTGCTGTATTTGCAACAGGTTGGATCAGACAGGGTGATGGAAAACCAATGGAATGGATTTTTCATATGTGGGGACATAATAGTGACTTTTACCAAAATAATGCCCTGAAGAACAAGTTCAGCTACAGTAGAGACACTTCTGCTGGAACAGTAACAATAACAGGACAGAATCTGCAGCCTGAAGATGCAGCTGTTTATTATTGTGTGAGATGAGACACAGTGACACAAACCATAACCAACCCTGAACAAAAACCAACCAACCATCAGGATGCAATTACAGAAAGCCTTCTCTGTGTTTGGATAAAGAGATGGTGTCATTTCTAATAAAACTCTTTGAGTATCTAAACAATTTTACTAATACTCACAAAGAGCTCACTAAAATCGAGTGTTATGTTCAAAACTGATTTACATATTTATTCAGCTTAGTGAATTGTGACTTTCAGCTTGCTTGTAAATTTCCTTTATTTTGACATCCTTTGTAGCTTACAGAAGCCTACAATAAAGATATTTATGAGGCTTTTCTTTGTTTACAAAAGAATAATCAGCTGCATTTTTGACATGTTTGTCCTAATAAATTAGTTGAAAGAAGTTATCAAACTAATCTAAACAATCTGGGTGAGGCAAGAGGAATTACTGGAAATTTACTTTAGAATATAGCAAAATTCAAAAATCCGTCCTCTGATACAATATGGAATCACGAGTCTTTCCAACAGCACTGGCCCCAGAATTCAGTTCAATTCAATTCAAAATAGTGATTAAAAATTGGATTCAGAATAGACCATCCATGTCTGAGTGTGTGCTAGATGTCCCTGCTCAAACCAAGTAACATTATCTGATGCTACATTCATTGTCAGTTTCAGCACTTACATTTTAGGAGATATTGCCACATTCTGTTCACCTTCTCACACTGCAGCTCAAATTTTTTAGCAGTTTCTGCCTCCAGTGTACATCCACCCAGGTTGAACTTATATGAGCCTCAAATCAACGTCATTCTAATTAAATATTCCAAACAGATAAGCAAAACCACAAAAACAGAAACCATCTTGTGTCTGTTTTGCTTTATTTATTTTTATTTCTGCTGCATATCCTGCATTGTTTTTATACATGGGTATAGGAGACATAGGTAAAAGATGTATAAAAGTAATATGAAGCATCATGCAGATTATTACAAAGAGAACAAATTTAGCAACAATTGAGCATGACATAATGACACATTATAACATTTAGAGATGTGTTTCTTTTGATTTTTTAAGAAAATGCATAAAAAAAGAACAGACATCACAACCCCTTTTTTTATTTGTGAAAAATAAACAATGAGTTGACATAATGTTTTTTTATTGTCTCAGCACATTTTTAATTGTCAATTTTTTTTAAATGAATGTTTTAAACATAGAGCTTAAAATCTAATGAAGAATTTTTAAATTATTGCTAATTGGATCAAAAATATGAATAAAGACTGCAACTTCTGTAGCTGTCACATTTCTTTGACTTCTGTTTTTATCCTCCCACCTGAGGGTGGTGTAGGTTTTTGCATCAGGGTTTTTTACTGTGATATACCGGGGTGGCACACAGATACACAGCAATACAAAAACCTCAGAATATCAACCTGAGACAGAAATCCTCTTGTATGCAGAGAAAATAAAGACAGAACATCACCAGAATTTGCAGAACATGAGGTAAATATACTGTTTATTTGGAAGCTTAGAAGTTTAACTATTAGCCATTTAAATTAATAAAGCAGCGAATGTAATTCAGAGTCCATTTCAGTTTTAAAGTCTGATTGAGAGCTGACACCAAGTTTATTTCAAAGCAATCACTTATGGAGATCAGACTCCTCAGTACATGTTAGTCTATTCTAGTAAAGTGTGGTACAAAAATAGTGGACCTGCTTTTATTTGCTGTTACTTTGGTGCTGCAGGTTTTTGTTGGAGGACTCAGTGAAGATGTAACACTGTGATGGTTTTGACTACTGGGGAGATGGAACCACAGTCACTGTTCGTCCAGGTGAGACTTTTTGAAATATTATCTAAACTCTGTTTTCTTGCTGTGTTTTAAAGTAATTTTGGTAATGTGAAGTGGTTTTTTTGGTTTTGGTGCTTTTATTACGTTAAAAACACTCTGCACAAACCGCCTTAATATTATTACATGTAATGTGAGATGCCAGGAATTAAACAAGGTAGAAAAATAAAGTATTATAAATAACCCAAAGTGCCTTACACAATGTCACTCACATTAAAGTATGAAAGCATTATTTTATTATTTTTCTTTATTTACTTTCCTTTATTTAACCAGGTAAACCCCATTGAGATCTGGATCTCATTTTCAAAAGGGACCTGGGCATTGCAGTTATGTAAAACATAACAACTGCATAATAAAAAAACTGAAAACAAAAAGTAATGACAACTTCTGGAAGAATAAATAAAATCAGAACTAATCAGTTTAAGTGCAAAAACAAAAGCCAGCACAATAAAACACTGGTTTAAAGACATAAAAAAAGATAAAGTACTTAATTGTTATATTAATTGTACCATTGACTGCACATCTCTCATAACAGCTGTGGTGAAATGGAAAACATGAATATAAACATTCATAAATCCTGATTTAAATTGAAACTTTATTGCATCAAATATATTTCATATTACTATTGTACTCTCGTTTGCTTTGAAGCCATTTTAATTACTGAAGAGAAACAGAGTTTTTATATTTTGTAGTTGTTGCAAAGACAAAGATTTAGAGATTGTTTAGTCCTCAGATATCTGTGACCATAAAATTGAATAGTTGAGTGAAAAATGTTTCTGAAGATGAAAACATAACTGAGTTAATTTCTTCTGCTTCACTGTGGCTCTTTAAACAGAATTAAACCAACTCAAGTGTTTAAATAATTTGTACCAAAAACGTTGTTTATGTGGAAGGAACTGACTTCAATAAGATGGGCAACATTATGGAAATTAATGTTATAAAGCTAATTAAATTTATACTCAAATAATGTCATGTTTGATAACTTAACGTAAGAGAAGTTTATTTGTTTAAAAACTGCAGCATAAAGAATAATTGAGTTGTATGAGCTAAAAAAAAAACAGTACGGGAATCAAATAATTGTCATAATTTATGATTGAGATTATGAGGTACAATAAAATAGCACAGCCATACAACCAAAACTTAGGTTAAAAATAAAGTAAGGGCAAAATAAGAGAGACGAGTTACCTAAGAAGAAACTTAAACATGGAATTAAGATAATCTGAACTTCTAAAATCAGACAAAAAATTTAAAAATAAATAAATAAAATAAAATGAATAAATAAAGAATCAGAAACAACAAAAGGCCAAGAAACTTTCATTTATTTTTGAACAATTGCTTGTGTTTATGTTACACACTTTGGCTGCTTAAATGTATTTTAATTTATACATAACATAATTTTTAATATAGCTAAATAATTTATTAAAATAATGACCAGAATAAATAACCCGAAAGCATGTCGAGTTCTAGCAAAATACTCCCCGGACAAAATTACCTATTTTTTAAATAATCTATCTACATGCGTAATCTCACACAGGGGAGTTTTGCATCAAAACTGTAATAAAATGTACACACTGTTAAACATGCTTTTAACTGATAATATTTATTAGATTAATCAATGTCATAGTTTAAGGTTTGTGTATTTTTTGTGGAGTTATTTTCAGAAAAAAGACAAATTAAAAGTTTATTATTTTATACTTATACATAAATTAACTGGCACCAAGGACATTTTCATTAAAACTATAATGACATAGGTACTGGTATAATATCACTACCTAGTAATACAATAATAATGATTTGTAATAAAAATGTTAGACTTACGGGGAGTTACATAAAACGTATTTAATTTATGTGTTATTGTAAAGATGTGATATTGAATTAAATAAGAAAAGTAAAATTTTTAAAATGCTCTTAAAAGTACAAGCTAAAATATTTCAAACCATAAGGCAATTCAATGACGAAATGTACAGAAAATAAGAGTTTTTGAAAACTATTTTTAAGTTTAAAATTCTTAAGTTATGGTTTTAAACAAATCCACAATTATATGAACGTTTTAGAGAAAAAAAAAAAAACTAATTGATGTTCATCTTGCTTGACAAACTTCAGTTCATATTTTTTATTACATCTGATTCATTAAAATGATGATTTGCTTTTTCTTTGTTTTTACAGTTGGTTCCCCTCAGACTCCGTCCCTCTTCGTCCTCAGTCCTCTGTCGTCTCCTGATTCCCCCCTGAAGT
>CAEFZY010038756.1:0-13497 GCA_903066815.1 Brachyrhaphis roseni
AGTGAGGTTTTCACATTCTTTTACTTTTATTTTCTTTATTTTGTGGGAGTGTTAGCTTATTGTCTGAGGATAAATGCTGTTCAGTTAATATTAAAATCATGAAAAAAACATTGAGTTTGATGCTTCTTGGTCTAAATAACTGAATGTAGTCAGATTTCAGTGTATTTAGGTGAGTTTTGATGCTTTATAGTTTGATATTGTCCACAGCAAAGGTTTGCGTGGCTGCAGCACATTTTCCAGGGAAAAACATTGGGCGTATAGTTACGCAAGGTTGATTATTAAACTTGCCTAATTGAAATTCTTTGATTTATAATTGCGTAGCTCCTTTGCTTCATCTGAAAATATAAAGATTGAGAAGCTAAAAGAAAATAGTCTATTATTCCATAGTTTTAAAGGATTATGCTTGTTCTTCCACAGGGATCAGAATCTCTTACTTAGAGGCTTCTGTTTCCATTACACTAATGTGGATTTTTGTCTACAAAGGATATTTATATGATTCTTAGTAATCGGTGAAACAAATAATTGTGGCATTACAGTAGCCTGGTAAAAACCAACGCCTAGTCCTACACTATCTGCTCCGTCTGGACCCTCTTGTTGTTGAAGAGATCTTCCTCTGTCCATATGCAGAGACATGAAGCAGGACAACACGGCGCCCAGTGCATGTTGAAACGTGGGGTTTCATTCCCACTTTCAATTACACCTCACAAATGTCAGACCATCTCTTCAGTGCCTGCTCAGCCTCCCTCGGCGTCCATGGTAACGTGAACAGAATGAGGCAGATCCAATTTCAACGCATACATTAGGAGTCTTATCAGCAGACGGTCCTCCAAGGCAGAGTGTGATCGGACAATTAACATGATGGCCAATTAGGCCGTGGTGCTAACTGGCTTGTGATTAAAGGCAATGCAGATGAATGAAGTGAAGACGCCCTTAACTGTTGGAGGTGGAATAGAGCCTGGAATGACTGATGGAGGTTGGCACAATAACTTCCCTTGTTTCACATGGTAGCCCAGTAAGCACTACAGTAAGCCATGAAGTCTTTTTGTTATATCTGACTTATCTTTTAACGTCTTATTTAGAAGAACTATTCAATCTGCACAGCCAAAAACACTAACATATGAGCAGCTGTACAAATGTAGCTCAGGTTTTTGTAACTTCCATTCAACATCTGTGCTAGTGCTGAAATATATATTTAGAATTTTTAACATAACACATTTCTGTGCAACATTTCTGTGTTTGACTTTTTAGCTTTTCATCATGTTATAATATTATTCCTTATCAAAAACAAACCTCGAGTATTGCCTTGATTCTTTCATGCATGTTTGAGAAATTCTTTAATCTCCATTCAACTGTACTAAACACCTGGGTGAACCAAGCTCTGCCTTCCTGGTGCAGCTCCTCCTCAGAGCTGCAGTTCCCAAGCTTCACAGACCAGCCCTCCCCTGCAACTCCACACTCAGCTCCTTCAGACTAGCCAGTAGCATTTAGCAAACACCTGGTGGAACTGTGCATCAACTGAGCTCATTATATGAATCACTTCTCAATGCATCACTGGTAAAACGTTGCTAAAGGGTTAATAGAGGAGCTATGTTGTGACTTCCTGAAGGTGAAGTTTCAGAGTTTTTAAAGAGACAAGAGGCCCAGTTTCAAGGCATTAAATTACAAACTAATATTTCTTTCAAGTCATATAAAAATGCTATAAATATCAAATAAGTTAACATATTACATGATACTGTCAGGCACATTTTCCAATGTGCATGGAAAATACATAGTTCTGCCCCTTTAAAGAAACTAATCAGAGCATTTACTTCTGGAAAGCTCTAGGTTTTCTCACAGGTAAAATGATTTTTTTTCTATGTTATGTTAAAAAAACGTTAATTTGCATATTTTTTCTGTTGAAAATATGCCTAAACATTGTTTTCTGAGCTTAGTGTGACCCTTACAGCATAGTATCAATATAAATGAACAGATCAGGATCTGCTACCTTCATGCATTCACTGCACCAAGCTGGTGACTCCTCCAACTCCAATTCACTGTTCTGAAAGGTTTGATCAGATCAGCTTCAAACACAGCAAATCAATCAGATCTGATCCAGACAAAAATCACCAAAATTAACACAGCATGAAAACTGTTTGGCCTTATTAAGCTTATATTGCAATAAAAAAAATCTACAAGTATTCTGATGTGGCCATATAAAGCAAATATGGAGTTAAAAACAAATTTAGAATGAAAATATTCTAAACTTGTTGGATTTGGGCTCAGATTGTATAATTGAGAATGAGGATGATTCATTTTTCATCACTCTGTCTCCCAACATTACAGTACAGACATGAGAATCTTATCTCTGATCCATATGAAATGAGACGCCATACTTTGATCTGTTTAGATTTATTTCATAGTTCATCATGTGTTTGCAGATGGATTTATCACTGACAATAAAGTTACTGGAATGTATAAAAGGTTTTAAGATGAAACGCATTAAGGACGATGGCTGGCTGTTGGATGATGTCACGTTTCACTGACACAGCTATTGGCTCTGAGTAGAGCCAGCAGCAGTCAATGTTTCCTGCTTAGGGGCCCCGCAGGAGCCATCTGCCAGTCCCAGCAGCACCTGAACAATCTGGGTCAGCCGGCTCAGACCCTCGTCCTCCAGAATGAGCTGTGGTGAACACAAGGAGTCCTGCCAGGGATACAATAGTAGACATGTAAGAAACATGCAGTGGGTTTCTGAATTTGCTGAGGATTGAAAAGTAGCCGCATTACTGGATACTCCTGCTTCTCAGCAAAATTAATAATTCATTATTTAATTAATATCATCATAGCTTTGTAGTAAACATCCACACTTATTATTTATTAATAGATCCACTGTCAAAATCTACATCAGTCTGCTCCTGTGGGATTCTCTGGGTTTGATCAGATTTGACTGACATGGCTGGCAGCATGAGCAACATGGGAGTTGGATTACTGAAGGAAGAAAAAATCTAAATTCTCCTGGGCTTTTTGTTTTGTTTGTAAAAATATATATATTTTCAAAAGATGAAATTGATTAAGGTAAAAAAAAAAAAGTGCAGCAGAATTAGAGCAAATGGTGTTTTCTCTGCACTGTGAAACCATGGAACCATCAGAATATAGGATGAGCCTACTTAGAATTCATGTAACTGAATAGATCATATTGTGTATATATTGTGTCACTACAACAGATGAGAATGAATTTTACATGTGTCCAACTACCATCCAATCATTTTAGATGTAACTTCTATTCTGTGAACCATAAAGCTGATTGCATACAGGTTGAGCTATTGTTCCCATTTTTGTTTGTTTATTAGAGCATTATTGCTCTAACTGATTTTTTTTTTTTTTTCAATTAAATGAGCTGTATAATGGTTCATTTGAATTCATATGTAACTGAATTATTCATTACAATTTTTATCAGGCAATATAAACTCTCCTTTCCCTCCCATTTCTGTATAAAATCATGTGCTTTTCCTGCAGGCAGATGCTACTATGCAACAAAAAAGTGAATATTTTAACAAAGGCAAAAAAAAAAAAAAAATCAAGGACTGAAGCAACTAAAATCCTCACATCTGCCAATGAGAACAGCTCTATGAAAACCAAGGTGGCATAAAATGTCAAACAGCAACTAAATTATTATTTCTGCAGCAAAGAGCATAGGCCGAATAATTAATCTAATCTCTTTTTAAAATTAATCATTTAATAATTTTAAACATTATTATGTTTTAAATAGGTTTTTTTCAAAGTGGGTTTTTGTTAAGCTGTCAGTATCTAAACTGCAGCAGTCACTTTTTAGGATGCAGGTTAGTTTTAGAGCAGCTCAAATATTTCATCCATTTCAAGTCTCACAGCATTTAAGCTGCACTGTTAGAAAACTACAGCTTCACATCCAGAACATAGAACAAATGGGTTTTATTTCCCAGCATGCTTTATATTGGATGGCCATTGTTATGGTTATCTGTAATGATTTTAAATGTCACAATCATTTATTGTAGGAACTGTTAGAGATGGAAAAATCTGGCACTGATTTAAGTTTCAGAGGTCATGATAAATACAAAACTCTAAACTGATTTCTAGACTTAGTTTTCTTTAATTTGAAATGAAGGCTGGACTTGTTAAGCCACTTTTTGTATCTGATATCAAAGAATTGACTCTGTAAGTCCCAGAAATAAGATCTGTCTTTATCCAAGTTAAAGTTTGTTATAATATATTGCTACAGCACCTGAGTTTATTACAAAAACTTAATATAAAGTGATAAGATTTTTCTGGGAATTTTTGTGAATTGACGCTAAATAAGCTGCACTGAAAATAAATCCCTTTCAATGCTATAGAGCAAGGTAAAGAGCATGAGGTGAATGCAGCCCAGTTTTCATCCTGCATATGGAAGGAAATGTGTTGGCTGAGCATCATTCTGCATCTAGCTCCTGGACTCATTTTAATGACAGAATACCTCTGATTGAACTACTCTGCAGCCTGACGCACATAGCTGGGGTTTAGATATAAAGAGCAGGGGGAAGTTAATGAATTAAAAAAATTAACTCTGTGGCAATCTGCATCAAAACATGTCATTTCAATCTGGTACATACTGAATACCAAAGCCATCCGCACAAGCTGTCAAATGTGAGTGTTTATTGCCTGCAGGTTTGACATGAAAAGACATTAAATGAATCTTACTCCCACTTCCCTCTGAAACAAGCAGCCAGGCAGGTGGGAGGGGGGCAACTGCGCGCTCACTCAGATACATGGAAAAACAGAGCAACTTAGATGAAAGATTTCTTGCTGGAGCAATAATTACAGTGTTTCTTTCTCAAAGCAAGCGTTTTGGTTTTGCCCCAGGCTTCACTCCTTTTGGGAGTAAATCTTTAGGACAATTACATTTATATGCAAGAGGAATATTGGTCGTAGTTCTCTAACTGATCTATTGTCCCACCAGCTACACCAATAACAACACAGCAGGCCAATGTCATAACATTTGTTCCACTAATTGCAAGACGCCTAATATTATCCGATTGGAAGAGAGCTGCTCCTCCGTCTCATAAGCAGTGGGTAGAAGATGTCATGTTTCATCTGAAGCTTGAACATCTCAAACATCCAGTCAACAACTCTGTTCAACTGTACATCACCTGGCTGCTATTTCTTCTGTATTTTGAGAGAGTTCTCCTAATAGCCCTCCCTCCCCTCTTACTAAATATGTAATGTCACCATCTGTTTTACTTTTGTTAGTTTCATTCTTGTTCTTACATGTTTAAAACAAATAAGATTTGAATAATAATAAAATGGGTAGAAGTGGTGACACATGGGCTGTGTCCTCAGCATGACTGTCACAGCGCATTTCATTTATTCTGGTAAAACAAATGAAACATCTGAGTGTCTGCTGTCTGTACAGAGTGGGTCAATGTTAAAGCAAGTTGTTCAGAACCATTAACCATATTTTCACACCTGCAAAACAGAATCTAGGCACTAAGTTGGTGGGTTGAAAGGTCATCTGACTGCATAACATTATGCTAGTTTAATAACTGCAATTGTAAATTTCACTTAAATTTTATGGATATCATTCATCTGTACGAGTATTTTTATTCCCCGCCTGCCACTTTGCTGCTGTTGCCAGTGGCACCTACAGACCAGGCCAGCAGAAAAAAATATAACAGCATATTCGGGTCATATTAAGATAAAATAAAAAAAATTTAAAAATGAACATTTTCAAAAACAGTTAAAATACGACTTTAAGCTTGTAATTCTTACATTCTTCAATATCTATCTATATCTATCTATCTATATATATATATATATTCTGTGCCTTTATGGCCTGGTCTAGCCCCCCATGACAATTTTCTTTTAGCACCTCTGACTACAGCACCCACAGGAAATGTACACTTTTGTATTTATTTATTGAGTTTCACATTTTTGTCTTTATTGAAGATAACTCTGTCATTGTATGATATGAACATGACTGTGTGTTCATATTGGATGGCCATTGTTATGGTTATCTGTAATAACCATAAAAATGGTTATTACACGACAGTAATAACACTAACACTTGATTTACTACACTGAAGGAGAAAACAGGATCTGATCAATCTGAACTTCCTGTTTGCTGCAGACTAAATATTGTAAGAGTAACCTTTGAGGGTCATCATATAATGGACATTTGTTGCATCAAATATGTCCATTGACCAAACTTAGTTTAATCATAGCTTTCATCTAAACTGGTGTACTGCATAGATGATCAGACTTCATGTGTTTCTGGAATCAGTATTTGTTAGCGTACAGAATCCCCCCACCCCCTCCACACACAATAACATGTGAAGCAGGCAGACTGACGTGGAGACAGCAGCAATACAAACCTCAAGGCTGTGTTCGACCTTTCCTCTGACCTTGGCTCAGCACACTCACCTGCTCAAACGCTGGCCAGGAGGAAGTGGAGATGAGAAGCCTACTGTTTGGAGAGCACACAGGAGCTTTTAAAGGAGGTGAAGCGCAGAACAGACAGGATTCACTTCAGGATATTTGCCCCCCGCCCCCACATCCAGCTCAGCACACAGCTTTACAGACATTTCTACTGTCCTAAACCAAGCTGTAAATAACCAGGGGAAAAAAATAAACTTTGATTTATTTCATTATTAGATTGGTTTTGGAGACGCTAGTCTGAGGAAAATAAAACAAAGAAATTCTAATTCAATTTGTTTCTGGTCATTGCATCAGCTACTGGTTTGCTATAGGTCTGTTGATGAAGATCCATGAAAAGCTAATAAAAGGAGCTGGAGGCAACTGGAAGCTGAGCAGGACACTGAGGTGACTGCAGATACCCTGAACACACAAACGTCATCGCTGATTAAGCAAAGGCACGACAGCAAGCTGGTACAAACAAAGCACAGGGTCAAAGTTTCACTTTTAATCAGTTCTTTTACAGCAGAAAGGAAAACAGTCATTTAAAGTCAAAAAGAGTGTTATGTAAATATAAAATACAATATTTCTGTTTCACTAACAAATGTAGAAATATAGGTTGGTCTAAGCCAGTGAAGGAATTATTGCAAATCCAGTTTTCACCCCAAATATACATTTGAACTGAAGTTATTCTCATAACAGCAGATTAATAAAACAGAAGGGAAGTTGTGACCTCATATAACTGTTAAACCAGTTTAAATGCCCATCAATCAATCAATAAGCATTAAAAATTAAATATTGTAAAAATGTTTTATAAATTAGATGGTGATGAGAATAGAAACAGTCTCCTAATATTCATTTGGGTTTCCTTTAATTCTCAGTAATACAGGACCTTTTCTTCTTTAATGTTTGGTTCAAACTGCAGGAAGATTTAATGTTTGCTCCAGGTAGCTGGAAAAATGAGAAACCAATTCTAAAATCAATCTTCTAGATGTCGCTGCAAGTAAAAAACAAAAGACAAAAAAAAAACAACACTACGCCACCATCAATGTGCTTTGGAAGTCAGTTTTGCTTGTGTTCCAGACGGCGTCTCAAAGTGGTTGAGCTCAGGCACTAGGCTAACTACCGTTAGCAACCTGTGTAACAGTTTCTCTAACTATAGCAGAGTACTATACAGTATAGTACAGTTAAAGTGATACAAATAGGTTTCTGTAACTAAACAAGAGTTTAGACATGTGGCACTCGTGGTTATCCAATGTTGGATTGGATTTTGGATTTTGAGGTTGGGTTGTTGACACACGTCCAGTTTTCCCAAAAAGGATTTGAACTTCAGGGGGATTAACAACAAAGCATCCAAACAATGTTGCCATGTTCTCCAACAGAGGCTGTACTCCAGGAGTGTCTGTTCCTTTAAATATCCTACCTGCACTTGTTGCTGGAGAATACATTAGGTGTTTTTCTCTTATCCAGGAAAACAGAATAAAAATCAAAACCAAAATGTGGGATATTTCAGGCCTCTCTTTTTAAAAAGGGAGAGAAACGAAACCTTTCTCATTTTTAATTAGTGATTTATCTTTGATAAGACAGAAAAAAGTTTTAATTTTTAATAAATAGAAACATTTTTGCTGGTCTTGAATACTTGGTTTTGGCCAATATGTCAAAATGTTTGGACACCCCTGCTGTACACTATATGTGAGCAATTTAAGTCTAAACTACCAGTAAAGGGCATTAAAAAAAAGTCTTTAGCTTCCATTTGCAGTTTAATGCTCTGCAGCAACATTTGTTGGTGAGGTTGTGAGGAATCTCAGACTGGCCCACAGTTTTCTTGGTTAATTTGTTTTTTCTTGGAACACAGAAATGACTGAATATGAATGGAGCGCAGTGTTAGCAGCACTGGGTGGACATTAGGGGGCTTTTGCGGTTTGTGAGATAATCCCCAGTGGAAGGCCGACAGTCTGTTCAGAAGGTGTGCAGAGCAGCAACATCTGGACTGTTGAATGAAAGGTTCAGAAGTTAAGTGGATGGTGGTAGATGTTTAAAGTGGCTGAAAATGTCAATCACTGGCTATTAAGGGGTTGAATTTTGATCATGCAAAATGGTCATCTGCCATCATTTGTTTATGACTTTATTTTCTCAACTATAAAGAGAAGTTGTGGTTATGAGGAGCATCTTAACTGCAGTAGAGAACATGTCACTGACCCCAGTGGAGGTGATTGAAGCATGGCGCAGGGATCTAAACCTAGACTAACTTTTACCATTCATCTACAGCAGGTGAGAGATACTGACTGCTCACAACCTCTCCACAGTAACCTGGTTCTCAATATAAACTATAGCTAATGATCAGAGGACGTATTTTGAGAATAAATTAATATTCATTTTATTTTTACTTTTCTGTTCAGACATTAAATTTGTTCCATCTTTCTGTAATAGTTGCAGTTTAAGCTGTTCTGACCAAATCTCCTACAATCCTGCAGTAAATGTTGCCTTTAAGCTCCACATGGAAATGAGTTCTAATGTGAGTTTATATGCAGGCCCTGACCTTCTAAATGAGCTAAGACACCAGATAGGTGACTGTGTGCTGGAAGCTGCAGAAGCTGTCTAGCGGTTTGGTAGATGTGGAGCCAAGAGAAAATCAAAGCTTCACTGTTAGCTTAACTTATAATAATTAAATATTAATCTGCTGCGATTTTGAATTTCTGAACTAATTTCCTCAGAAAGCTTCTGCTGCTTCCACACAAACCAAAGTAAAACATAATAAATATAAATAAACACAATAATTTAATAAGCCGTTTACATTTATACAAGTCTGCAGGTCAAACAGACCAGTGCCAACAACAACGACTTCACACACACACACACAACGTCCTGGAAGGCTCTGTACCGACTGAGGGAGCTGAAGGAGCAACAGAGCCATCTGCTGCTCCCACGTAAAACAGCATGCATAAAACCAATCTCAGTGTTGAGCATTTTTGCCCGGCACATTCAGAGGCACACATCAACACTTCACATCTAACATTGAACTTGCATTTTTCTAAAAATCACATTCACAGTTCAGGAAACTGAGGATGAAATGCTGGAGCTGCTCTGGAGGCACAAAAAGTTCAGCTGACTTCCAGAACCACAGAGTGACCAGATCACAGAGGCTTCCAGGTGAGACAGGGCAAGTGAAACACCTGAAACACCTGGAGATGCATGGCTCAAGTTCTAGTTTTTTGCAACTTGAAGCTGCATTAATCAGCATAATATAATTTTGGAACTGTGAGATGAAAATCACAATAGATGTCATTGTTGTAGAGCTGTAGCTCTACATATTAATCTGACTAAACCTCTACTGGGTAAACATCTCGTCATGACTTTCATGCACATATATTATGATGCAAAATGCAGATTAATTATGATCTAGGAGAATAACCTGAATACTCTAATATTGCGTATTTGTTTCATAGAAGGATGGCTGGAGCCTTTAGCGACATTACCATTTTAAAAAACTTTAAAATCTATCAAAAAAAAAAAATGTATCTGTGAGTCATAAATATCATATCTTCTTTTTCTCTGCAGGGAAATTTAACACAAATCAATTCAGATGGAAAACTGGGACTTCTTTAGCCTAAAACTGCTGGTAGAATCAGAATAATCTAGAAGAACTCGACAAATGAATTGGGCCTGATGCATCACACGCTTACAAATTTATACATCTTTTATTGCAGCAGCATAATCTCAAACATACATATGTAGAAAAATCAATCCATTATTCAGTGCATTTATTCAGTCACTTAAGATGGCTGAATTGTCTAAATTACAAATTGTTGTTATGGTAACTGCTGATAATATTTTTAAATAAATACAACTTTAGCTTCTTTCTTTCTTTTTTTTAAACCATATGTAACTTTTTAAGTTGACCAGAGTTTCTGGGAAGTTGTAGTTAGTGATTCAGGACTTCCTGTTTCCCTGGGGAATACATATGATGTGACACAGAGGTCCATTTCTTTTGAGGAGCCATATTTATCTGGTCACCACACACAGTGAGCAGGATGAGGATGGAGGTAGAAACAAGTCAAAAGCTCTATAGCAACCATTAGATTAATATCTAATGGTTGCAATGGTCTAGTTAGGGCATCACTAGTTAGATAGTGATGCCTTACCATCACTAACTAACACGTAGAATTTTCTGAACTCTGTAAAGACTTTAAGCAGGACTGAGCTTTGGTCAGATCAGACCGAGCTTCTCAGGATACTTAAAAATGTGATAATGTGTACCTGAAGAAAAAAAAGATTATTTCCACAGAACAATGATCCAGATGGAGACAGAAATGGTTCAGCAGACACAAGGTCAACCTGCTGCCATGGTGACGTAAACCCTGTGGTGAACCTGTGGGTTGATCTGAAGCAGAGAGAGAAATGATCAGAGATCTGAAATGATCCCTCTGTCTGTAGAACTGTACTCTGTTAAAGGTTACTGGAGAAGACTGGGAGGAAATGTTTACACCAGGGAAACTAATGATTGGTCTGCTGCTGTTACGGTAACAACTAATAAATGGATAAATGTTTTCAAAATAAAATTTTAATTTCTCCAGAATGTCAGTTTATACTACTGCAATAAAAGATCCATTTATCCTGATGCTTTTACACATTTCCACCAGGGCGCCAACAAACTGACCCGCATTGTTCTGTCTCTCTGTTAGAGGAAAAATGAAATATTGAACATGCTGGATTTGCAGCATGTTTATCACTGATGCACTGAAGGAAAGGACAAACAGCCTTTAGTCTGAAAAATAAACCCATCAGAGAGTGAGCTGCCTCTGATCAAACTTCCAACTGGAGCTAAAGCGGTTAAAGAATCGCCCTGAACACAGAGCGCATGTACATCTACCTACTCAGATCATATCAGTTCAGATAGATCTACTAAACAACGTTCAGGATTTCCTGCAGCTCTGTTAGATCTGGTTTCTCTGTTCCAGCCTTTCTTTGTGCTGCCAACAAGCTCTGTTTCAGGCACACCTTGCAGCTTTTCTCAGCATTCCGTGCTTTCCAGAACCACAGTTCCATCTGGCTTTGTCTCCCCATCCATCCTGCCAGTCAGTGTTCTTCATGGCTGCAGCCGGAGCAGCCAGAGCAGTCGAGGGCCTCTGCTCTACAGTCATGGTGTGTATTTGACACACACACTGCTCACATGGCCCCAGAGACAGCTACAGGGCTCTGAGGGGCTGCACTAGGTGAGCAGACAGCAGTAGGCGGCGTAGAGGAGCGCCATGACACAGCAGTAAAACAATAGGAAGTCTGGCGACAGCAGCGAGGAAGAGGAGGAGGAAGTTGAAGATGCAGGGGCCCAGTGGTGGGGGGGGCGCTCCTCCTCCACAGCCAGCAAGGCCGTCACACAGCGCAGAACACTGCGCTTACACAGAAGCACATCAGAGCACACACACATTTCAGACTGGACACACACACACACAAAGGGGGAAACATGGTTAGAACATCAGGAAACAGTGATGAAGCAGCAGTCAGGTGAGGACTGATGAGAACATCAAGAGTCAGTCCACACCTGAGGATACACACACACACACACACCGGCAGACAGATGCTGTCAGCACATGAACTTCTCCTCTCCTCTGATTGCTTCAGGAAGGTAAACACTGAAAACAGAACAGTTTCTTACCTCAGGGACTCCCAGCTTGCGACAAGCAGTGATGAAGTTTTCAACGTTCAGTCGAGATTTAGCTGAACTCAGTTTGGGCTGGAGAGGAAACACAACATTTGATGTCACCTTTCTGAGCCCTTCCAGTGGAGTTTAAGAGACCGACTGAGGAAGGAGGCAGGAATGGGCTGATCAGCACTCACCACTGCAGGGGAGGGGATGTGGATTATTGAGACGGAGCGAGGCCGGATCTGATTGACCAGCTGGCAGAGGACGGTTCCGTTGGATAGAGCTTCGCCCAGGTCCTCTGGCAGACTGGTCTTCAGTCGAGACTCTAAGGTCTGAGGGCCAGGACACAGTTAGGCTCCATGTTTATGTGCAACAAGGATTTCTAAGAGGAGGACAGCTAACGCCTGCACCGATAAATCAAAGAGAAGCCATCAGTCAATATGGACATGAGAAACCGAACTAATCTCTGAACATCAGCCACTGTCTCCTCCTGCTCCCGGGTGAGACAGGCTGACTGACACAGCCCTAGTTTACACATGATACAAAGATCTGTTAGATTCTGACCTGGGCTAGGTTCCCATAGAAATTTATAGCAAGATCTTACTTGTAACTGAATTAGAGATTAGATTTTATACTTGATATTTAAATTATCTTTATCTGAAAGAAGACGGTTAGTAAGAATGAATATATATATATATATATATATAGGTAAATTCTTTGGCAAATTTCTTTAATTTATTTAATGCCTTGAAATTGGGCTTCTGCCTTTTTAAAAACCCCTGCTCTTTCTGAAACTCTGCCTTTAGGAAGTCATCACAACATGGCTCCTATATTAACTCTTTAACAGCATCTTTACCACTGAGAAGTAGCTCCTATAATGAGCTCAGCAGATGCACAGTTCCACCAGATGTTTACTCCTTCAGACTAGCCAGTAGCAATTAGCTAAGTGGGGGAGTCGCGTTCTGGGAAGCGGAAACTTGGAAACTGCAGCTCTGAGGAGGAGCTACGCCTTGAAGGCTAGGTTCATCCAGCCGTTTTGCACAGCTGAATGGCTGCCATGGAGGATAAGGGATTTCTCAAACATACCATATTTTCGGCACTACAAGGTGCATCGCATTATAAGGCGCACATTTAATGAATGGCATATTTTAAAAACATTTTCATATATAAGGCACACCGCATTATAAGGCGCATAGAATAGACACTACAGTATAGGCTGGGGTTACATTATGCATCCATTAGAAGGAGCTGCGCTAAAGGGAATGTCAACAAAACAGTCAGATAGGTCAGTCAAACTTTATTAATAGATTACAAACCAGCGTTCTGACAACTCCGTAGCGTCACGCGATAAAACATATGACAGAAATAAGGCATTACAATTGGAATTAAAGCTGCGGAGCAGCGTCGTGCGGCCCTCGCAGCCAAGCGCCGCTCCGGCCTATCAGCCACCGCGGGGGTTC
>CAEFZY010038767.1:0-17987 GCA_903066815.1 Brachyrhaphis roseni
TGCCTACATACAGACGGTACACAGAAAGAGTTTTCAAAGTTTTAATAATATACCTTAGCTTTTCTTTCCAAACAGTGTCTGTGACGCGGCAGTAACACAGCAGCAACACGGTAGCACAGCACTAACAGGGCTGGTTAAAAAAAACATACCGGTAAAAGTCACTGAGAGCTGTCTTCATCTTCATCTTCCTCCTGTGCACTGAGACGTGTTAAGTTACATTAAACTTGCATCTTCCTCGACACATATATTCCGCCTGTCTCACTCTTACCTTTTCTGCTTGAGCGCCCCCTGGCGGCCGTTTGGAAAAAAAAATGCATAAATAAGATGCATCGTTGTATAAGCCGCAGGGCTGAAAGCGCATGACAAAAGCCGTGGCTTATAGTCTGGAAATTACGGTAAAAGTTTGAATTGTTAGACAGCCCCAATAATTTTGGGACTACTGTTTGCAAAGTACAATACAACAGGGTTTTCCAGCTCACTGTAAAATTGGTCAAAATACAATCCAGTGGAAAACATTCAAGAAAACGCTCAACATTACACAACTAAATATTTTGCTAATTTAGAATTTGTTTTGTGAGCTTTGCTAACTAACAGAATCTATTTTTTTTGACACATTCAAGTCACATAACAGCACCAGCCTCCACAACTAAACTGGTAAAAAAAAAAAAAAAAAGAAGAAGAAGTGTTTAGCTGACGTAGATGAAAAAAACCAATAACGCCGCAAACATTCCAAATGGAGGATTCCGATTCATATTTTAGTTTGTTGACTGACGACGGCTCAAAATCTGTCAAGTGATGCTGGAAAGACGCAGCAGAGCAGCAGATTAAACTCTTTCCTGGGATTTTAAGGTCACAGATGGTGTGAGTGGAAGCAGGAAATCATGGAGGATTTTCAGCTTTCTTCACATTCTTTTTTTTGCTTTTGTTTTATTCTGAAGGACTGACACATGCACGGCAGCGTGAGGCTGTTGAACAGTTCACCCGGCTGAGGATCAGAGGTGTGTTGTTAAAGAGGCCTTGGTTCTTCCTGCAGAGTCACGTCTCTCATGGATCTCAGTTGGGTTTGTGAAAAACGTAAAACGCTGACATTGGCCTCAGGCTGTCTGTGGCTGGAAGTGACAAAATACACAACATTTTCACAAAGAATTACTCTGACATCTGCTGCGCTCTATGGATGTTGTGAATTTTTTTTTTAATTCTTTGGTTTAACCTTTAAAGCCTCGATCGTCGTTCATTAGATAATTGGACCTAGAAAAGATCAAACCGGTTGGGGATGAAGAAAAATGTCAGCTGATAATCTAATTAATCATAGGTTTGCTGTGAATTGCACACACTTAATTACAATTAATAGTTAAAAAATAAAAAATTAGTTACTATATTAGTTCTACATGTTTTTATTAGGGCTGTTAATTGATTAAAACAGGCAAAACACGAAATTGTTTCTCATGTCTGATTCTTTTGTATTTTTCAGTGTTTGTGTTTTTTATTTTTTGTTGCAGCAGTCGTAAATCGCTGCATGTAAAATGAGGTTTTGCCGCTTCGTTTTGTCTACAACAGTAAAATAATTTCGGGGTTCTGCTTATGCTCTCAGAGTTGCGGCGTCATGGCAACGTCACAGAGCAGAGCCAAGTGGGAGGAGACATGGAGAGTGGAGCTGTTTTTAGAGATTACGTTTTGGATGAAATGGCAAATTAGCTCAATAGAGAAACAGCTGAGACAGAGATTAAGAGATTAGAGTTACGGTCAAACTGCAGAGCAGATAAAGTCCAAAAAGTACGGAAGTTGTGTTAAATGCACGTTTAAAAAGAAAATAACGGCATTAGAAGAGCGTGAATTAACACGGCAATTTTGTGAACACGTTTTCGTTTCCACGTACTTTCATAACTTTTCTTAAAACTTGGATTTTGTCTTTTTGGATTTCACTTTCTATAATCTCTCATCTGAACCACGATTCTCTCTGCAGACACTTCTAAGATGTTCTTCCCCATCGCCCACTTAAAGTTTGTCTTAGAGAGAATCATTTTTTGGGAGCTTATCAATGAATATCTGGACACAAACCATCAATCAAAAACAAATGATAAAAATACACAACCCACCATCTTGACCCAAGATTTCCAAGAAATGTATATGTGGGTTTTGCATGAAATAGCTTCTTCAAATTTGTTGTAATACAGGTCAGTCCTGCCCACAGCCGTCACCATCTACAAAAAGGTTTTTATTAAAAGAGTGACTTTAGCTTCTAATTTCAATAAAGCATTTTGAATTAAATCTATAAAAACAATCTTTTCCACATCTAAAAACTAACTTCTCAGATCTTCATGTTCGTTTTCATGGCTCACCAAGGTCATTAGTGATCCTCCTGGGAACACGAAGCCTTTTCCGCATACAGAACCTCATGTGGAGGCATGGCTTGGGTTTCCTCTCCCTGATTTTCTAGCTGTAGATCTTTTTCTCCCTGTATTTCTAATTATGTCATTAATGGCCTTGTGGCAGTTTTTTCACAGATGAACATCAGAGAAAAACTACAAAGATCAGTGAAGACATTAAACAAAAACATGGTGGGGGGATATGCATAATAGCTGTATGTTGAAGCAAGAAAACTTCAAAAATATATATATAGATATATATAGATATAATTCTATGATTCCGTCTACTTTCTTATGCTCAACTTAATCAGCAAAAAACAAAAAACGAACAGAACAGAATAGAAAGCAATGCAATGCTTTGATAAACAGCAAGTTAATTGTTTTTCTCTTTATTCAGGAGGTGAAACTTGTCTGAATAACACATCGGCTCTGAAACAAGCACTGCTGGTGAAATATATTTGGTTCAAGAGTGAAACATTGCAGGATCAACAAAAGACAGTGAATAATCCTTCAGGGTGAGTCTCATCCTGTACAGCTGTCTGTCCAAAGAATGAGGACAAATCTTAGAAGCTTTCACAACAGATGGTCGTTTCCTTCCCGTCTAATACCTCTGAAACCAAACAACCATTTTTGTGGAACTGTCGGAAATCAAACCACCAACCCATACAAACCGTTTCCTGTTTTAGGCCACTTTGGATTGCCAAAAGGTTTGCTATTTGCAATATACCAGAATATTGTGAGGGGACTAACCTTTTGACTTTCTTTAATTCAGGAAGGTACATTCATTTTTATATATTTTGGTCAAACTGCCATTACACTGAACGGCTTTGGTGAAACAAATTGGGAATCTGTACACAGGCCTCTCACGACAGTTTGATTGGCTAAAATAATCTTTAGGTAAGTCAGCGTGCAGTTAGTGGAAGCCACACCATCCATTATAAGTGTGTAAACTTTCATGATCGCAGACAGAGCATCTGCATTACATAGCACGAGATAAAGTAATGTAGTAATGTGGTTGTGGCACGACATCTAAATTGAATTCGCAGAGAAAACTAAACTAGAGCCAAGATTTGAGCCGGCCGCTTGGAGGACTTGATAATGAACAAAAATTGGTTAAAACACTGGTTTATACCGATTTTAGTATCGGTACCAACCATGCGTCCCTAGTCACCTTTAAATGCCAAAATGTTAACTCTGTCTAATTGGGAGTTGTTGACCTTTCCAAACCAGGAAAATAATAATAATGATAATTACCCCAATTTCTATTTCTGACTTCACCGTTTACTCCCTAAGTTTGCCAATTATCTGGAAGGACTCAGAAAGTTTAGCGGTTCATAAATGGTTTTGCAGTGGCATTATTATTGCTTCCCATGCAGCCCTGATATTTACAAGTCATGACATTAGATGAGCTGCAAAAATCTAAATGTGACACATGAATGCACCGACTGCTGAACTCTGTCACAGCCTGAACAGTCAACTGTTTACCGTCACTGTCTAATTAGCGGCTTGATTTCAGAACGCAGTCGACCTCATAGGGGTAAATCACTGAAGTTCCTTAATTTCTCCACGAAAACATGTAGAACCCGTCAGCTTAGAGGAGACAGCACTGCATACTTAACCGTTATGGGTACAAATTGTAGTCAAGTCGAGTTACTGAAGCTGTTTTAAGCGTTGCAGCAGGTATCGGGAGGATTATGTAAGGTGAGAAAGCGCATCAGTCTGTCAGCTGTGTTATGACAGCTCACCCCAGGGGGAGCGCCACGACAAAAACACGGGGAAATGAAAAGCAAACGGTACGTTCAGAAACGGATTTGAGTTTTTCTGATTTCTCCCACCGAGTCTGCATGGACACAGCGTAAGGTTGATCTCCAGACTGCCCGATGGACGTCAAATGCTTGTTTCAGACAAACAGCTTTGAACAACTGAGATAAATCACACTGCTAGGCCGTCTGTCAATAGACACGACGGACAAGGCATGAGCCCAAGCTAAAACAGATCAGCCGCTAGCCGGTTGAACTGCCTGGTAAGCCCCCCAAGCTGTGCACACTGATTCATATCAGATCAAAAATATTCAATATTTACAGCTGACACTGGAGAAAATATATGCTAAAGCTTCGGCCAAAGCTCTCTGAAATATAATGTAACTAAAACGAGTTCCACCGTGAAAGAAGAGATGGCCAGACTGGTTCCGTAGATACACACAAACTATTATTATTATTATTGTTTAATAATAATAATATATAAATTGTTGCTAGGTGTTAGTAGTATGTTTGACATAGGACAACTTAAATGTCATAAAAACAGAAAAGTCTCCTTTTTGATCTACCAGACCTTGACTAATTGAAATGAAAAACTATTTTCTGCTTTTTTAAAATCTCTTTCTGTTTATTGACGAAGCCCTCAACTGAGTTTATATTACAAATGTGTGCAAAACTCTGTCAATATTCCGCTAAAACGATTTCTCAATTGCGGCGTTTACGTTAAAAACGAATTAAGTTTGTTTGTGTGATAAGTTGTTTAACAAACATCCTCCGACTCCTTCGGAAACATCCGGTTGTTGATCATGTGACAGGTGTGATGTGAGAATAGAGTTTCTGTTGCAGTAAACCAATTTCGACACCTCATCCTAGTGTCAAAACGTTTGATCAAAAATCAAGTTTTTCAAACTTTGCACGTTTCCATTTACCAAATTTTATTTTTTTTTTTGAATTGCGCAATTATAAGGTCAATTGAAAGGCAACTGTAACTGGGTGTTACTTATTTCTTGATGTGGAGAATTGAAAGGGTCAGCACTGAACGTCCTGACCGGTGTGTGTTACTTGTGATGTTTTCCTCCTCTGACCGCTAGGATCAAGTCGTTCTGCTGCGTCAGGACCGGCTACGTTACTCTTACTATTACATCAGAGGAAGGAGGAAATTTGAATTAAAGCTTTATTTTGCTACCTTTTCCTAAGCATCTCCTCTTATAAAAAAAATTTGACTTTTTTTAAGCCGTCTTTCCACAAACACAAATGTCTATTTCTCATTTTTTCCTAATTTTCCGCTTTATTACATTTTTTATCTCCTTGCAGACAGTGTGTGCCTATCTTAGCTCTCTTAATCTCACTTTTTGTTGGAAGCAAACTTCCCCAGCTGAGAGTCCTATGCAGGTTCTTCCAGCGGTAATTCGCTCTCTCAATAAAAAAAAAGTGAGGTTAGTTTGCACAGCCCTCAAGTAGCAATTCAGCTCCAATCACATGGCTTCATTTAGTCAGGAGCCAAAGATTATGCTTCAATGGAAACTAATTTCAAAAATCCACCACTTACAGTAAATCACTTCAGTGACTTTGCAGGAGCTTTGACTGATGGATTCTGCTTCTCCATGGCAACGGTGGCCGAGCTCCACACGGAGCCACCTGTTAGACCCATGACATTAAATAAAAGAAAAGAACAAAAAGAAAATAAAGCTGGAATTATAACAACTGAAATTTAAATTAATAAGGTCTACTGCTTACTGAATAGGACTTTAATTAAAAATACATTATTTTTTTTCATACCAGTAACATAATGCAGAGCCACAGTCATGGGCGTAGGTTTGGGTATGGACGGTCGTGGCATGTCACAACCAATATTCAAGGGATATAAAATAGTCCCGATCAATTTTTGCCATATTAATTAAAAAAAAAAAAAAAAAACATGTATTTTTGAACAAAAACAAAATAAATAAACGAAAATCTACATTGATTAATTTAATATTTCAATATACTACGCAGTGGTAGCATTCATTTTAAAATTCGCTGTTATGACGACCCACTGAGAGGGGGGGTGTTGGTCAGTAAGTTGTAAGGTCCCACCAAAACTTAGACCAAACCTGCGCCCTTGGCCACAGTGAACTGGGACAGATTATAAAACTGAATTATTACCAATTCAGCTTGAAGTTATTTCTCTTTAAAGAAATATCTACCAAACAATGTTTATATTTTATTGTAAAGTAGGAAAACCAGAAATTACTGGAAGTATCTAATACATATAACAAAAAACAGCCATTGCTTTGTTTCGTCATGGTTAAGTTAAATTACAAATCATATTGTCTACAAGACCAGATGACCACTTTCAAGTGTAGAAAGGCTGAATGCAGGTGTTTTGCCTCCAATGAATGACAAAAGCTGCGTTTCCATTACAAATGTGCACAAAATGTTGTCAATACCCCACATGTTGAAGAAACACAATGTCGCAGTTGCTCAGTTTCCATTTGTTCCTCGCCATCATTCTCCTACTAAAACAAATAATAAAGTAAAATAAAAACATCCTGCTTTCTTTCATCATCTCTGTTTTTTGGGCCAGTGGAAACATCCAGTTATGATCATGTAACTCGTATGAAGCCAGAAAAGTGTTTCCATTGCAGTTTTACAAAATAAACCAGTTTCAAAATGACACGTCTTCCTAGAGCCAAATATCAGAAAATGAGAAATTGATGCATTTCCACTGAGAAAATTTACTTTTGAAACGCAAAATTGTCCAATTGCATGATCAATGGAAACAAAGCTACTTTAAAAAATTCTCTCTCCTTTATTTAAATGTTTTGGGTTTTTTTGGCTCTATTGGCCTTTTGTTTAAAAGCACTCCGACAGGAAAGCAGGTAATGAGAGAGGGAAAATATGTGACAAAGGTCACCAGGCCAGAAATCGAACCTGCGGTTAACCCCTGCGCCGCCACAACAGACCCCGTCTCCTTTCTTTTTTAAAATCGTGCTGCTGTGTGTCGGTCAAACAAAAACCCAATAAAATCCGTTGTAGATAAGACTAAAGTGAAAATGTTGACCGTGTGTTTGATCTTTCTATATTTTATGAATATAACAGGGCCTCCCTAAACGTCGTGGATGACCTCGGTAATAATCTAATCTGTGGCCTCATTAGTAACGCTTCCCAATCATCTTTGTGACATCAGGCCCATAATCTGAATTTGTAGGATCGTCTCTCTGCCTCAATAATCAGCCTGGCCTGACACTTCAAAACAATGCTGCGTTCGCTCCCTGAATCACTAAACAAATCTGAGGCTGTGTAAGAACATTAGAAAAATAATTACAGCGCTGTTTGTCTTGAGTTAGCATGGCTAATTAGTCCTTTTGTCATCTCATTAAGAGCCCGGGGGGAAAAGTGACTTCTGAAGCGCTGTTCGTCCTGTTGAAAGCATTCTTCCTTTTTTTTTTTTTTTTTTTTGCTCATTTACCGTTCTCCTTCTCATGCAAATGAATTTGCTGTTTGGGTTTTTAAAGGCTTCCTGCATGAGCAGCGGAATCCTGAGACGTGGAGGAGAAAATGCCCCGCTGGTAAAAGGGCAACAATGAAGAATGCATTTTAGTAGGTAGGGGTGTGTGTGAGGGAGTGTGGGCGTGGGGGTGTGTGTGTGTGTGTGTGCTTCAGCTTGTGTGGTGGGAGAGTGACAGATCAAGAGACAAGATGAGAAACGGAAGAGGAAAACGACGGTGGCGGCTAATCCTTAGCCACCGGGATCTGAGGGGGGATGACAGCGAGGTTCACAGGGGAGAAAGGGGCGGAGCAAAGGTTCTGGACGTTCTGCTTGTCTGAACGTCATAGACGGATGATGAGAGCAGAGCTGAAACTGGATCCCCCCGCAGAAAATGTCCTCCTTTAGTCAAATTCTGCTAGATTTCTGCCTCTTTTTCTATGAAAAACAAAATTGCCATGAAGCTCATAAAGAAAATTAGCTTCATGAGTTGTAACCAGACTGTTTCCTTCAACACACAGATGGATTGTTAGATGGATTATTATGTTAAGGCTCATATTTATTAATTGAAATCAGAGAAGGTTCAATCAGAATTTTAAATAAACAGAATCGAAGCTCGTCCTGCCACGATAACATGATAAGTTGTTCTGGAAGATATCACGATAAACAATAATATTGTTACTTTGAGACCATTTTCAAATAATATTATTATTATTATAATATTATTATATCGGTAGTTGCATAATAATGTAAGAGCTCATCCTCAGAAATCAATAAACATTTAACACTGGAACATTTTAAATATCCGAAACAAAAACAACAAAACAAATAAATCATGGAGTCTCTCTAAACACAATTGTCCTTCAAAAAAATGGTGAGTTGAGACCAAACACCAGACTGAAGAGTCTTAATGGAAATTATTGAGTTTTAATTTATCGGGAGATTAGCCGATTTATTGTGACAGGCCAAATCAAAGCTGCTAAAAAAAACACCTAGATTTTTATATTTCAAAATGAAATAATTGTAAAAGTGCAGATATTAAACTGACATCTTTTATTATTGATTTGCAATATTAGCACACCTAGCATTGCTAACATCAGCCGTCTCTTCATGTATTTCCAGTAGCATGTTGAATGCAGAGAACGTTTCTGAACTCTGAGATTTCTAGAAGACTTCTAACATTTCCATATCCAAGGTACCAGATGACACTTTAAAGCTCAACATAAAAATCTAGAGCAACTTGTTGTGATGCGTTCAGCCTTGCTGTTAGCTACGGAAGAAGTCTTGCTCTTTCTCACTCTCCCGCAGCCTGAATGAACTGCAGACATGTGGAGGAAATTGTTTCCTTTATGGTAGCTTGCTACATCTCTGTGCTTCCCCTCTCATTTCCCACCAGTAACATAACAGAAGTTGAAAAGCTTGAGAAACACTAAAACATAAATATTGCTCCCGTACTTTCAGTACTGCTGTTGAATAACAAATAATATTTCACTCCATTTGTATTGGATGGAATATTTCACTTCAATGTCAGAGAAAAGAATTAAAACACCTGAAATCACAATTCCATTCTTGAAAATCCAAGTCCCTCGCCATGGCTTTGTCAAATTCCAACATGGCCGCTTCCACATTCGGTTTTTTACCCTTCTAAATGTTTGTATCTCAGTGAATTATACACATGCATCTCTGTGTACATGTGCCTTTAGTGTTGAAGTGCACAGACACCATGATACAGTTCCTATTGCTTACAGTAGTTACTCTGGGAACTCATCTTAAAAACTAGCAAATGCCTCAAGAGTTCCACTAAGACGCCCTTTCAAGTCTGATTTGCATGGTACATAAAACATATCAAGTAAAACATGATTTAAATGGAACATATCAAAATAAGACAAAAAAACAAAACAACAAATACCCTCTTTGAGATGTATTTACATAATGTTCACTGCTGATCAGGAACCATGACGAAAACACATAATTATCCAAAGTTTTACATTTTATGCGGATTTTGAAACAGCTTGTTTTTTCTTTTGGTTAATATTTTTTGTTTTCTGGTGTGCTTCCACCACTTTTTGGTTCAGCAAAGCCTTTTGGATAGTTGAGGACAAAACCGACAAAGTCAAGGTCAGTCAACTTTGTACACTAACAGAGTGGACGTGTCTATCCCTGCAAAACATACTTCGTCCTTCTAGAAGACATATTCTTTAAGTAATCATCACAAAAAAGGGATACAGCAATCTATACATCAAATTGTATCTTTAGTAATTGATTACTTTGTAGCATTACGCCTTCTTTATTCTTTCTCATCTGAAAACCTAAGAATCAGGCTTCCACTGACAGATATCTGACGACACGTCTCTGGTGAAACAATGGCAGTTCTGATCTCTGACGCCGTCCTGCTCTGAATGACAGCTGTCAACCACGACCACCAGGCGGAGACAGCAGGAGGTTATTCCAGAATAAAGCCCAGAGGAACGCTCTGTACTTTAAATACACTACAATACTCCATTTTAAGAAAGGAAAGCCAATTTTTTGGGATTCAAACTGCGACAATTCCCAACCTGATTTTGCATGTGGATACCCCTCGGGTAAACAATTAGGCAGCCTGCAGTCTGTTCCCAAAATGTTGAGTTATTTCAGCGTTTTTGCCTCCTGCAAAAACTCACAGGTCTAACCTCACATTCCAGTTGAAGTAGTCAGATAGAATTCAAAATCATAACATGTGAAATACTCATGAAAAAAAAAAGTATAAACGAAAAGTTCACATAAATGATGAGGGTATTTTAGCCAGCATTTTAAGAACGTAGCCCGTCTTCTTCCTGACATTTTCAGTTCACCTTTTCCCAAGCAGCCGCCACGTTGCTCTCATCACCACCTTCTAGGAATGTCTCTGTCTAACTCACACTAATCACTGGTGTTGGTGTCGCAGTACGCCGTGTTATATTTGTATTTCTGTGAAATGTGAAGAAAGTGAGCGGGTTGTGAAATGGCAGACAGCGACGTCACCTTTCCAACGGGGAATTATTTGTTCTTCACATGCAAGAAAGAACAACATCACACCTGAAATCTGATCTGATGGTAAAACCTGATGCAGTTAGGACAGGATGGTTTAGATTTGGGGTGTTCAGCAGTGAAGTCCACATGTTCAGGGGATCTGGAGATATAGGCATATGGACAAAGGACGTAGCCGGTTTGACATCATTACCTCGGCTTCGCTGTTTTAGTTATGATACAACATGCAAACATTTTCACACCCCTTCACTTTCTCACATTTTGGCCCATTTCAACCTAAAACTTCAATGATTTTTTATTTTATTTCATAGAACAACTAAAGTATTTAACAATTGTAAACTTAATAAAAATAGAGTATGTTGTGAATTAAAAAAACAATTAAAATGTAAGCTTATTCATACCCCTTACTGTAATATCCCTAAATAAAGTCCAGAGATTTCAGCAACCTACAGAAATTCAGACAAATAAACCCAGCTGCCTCTGTAAAGGATACAAAATTTTGGTAGAAAATATTATTCAACAAACAGCATCATGACCAAAAAAAATTTAAGTTTTGTTATGTAAATGTGGTCTAAGATTTAAACATGTTTCACAAATCTGGCCTTACTGCAGAACTGGAAGAAGAAATCCAGATGTTTTCCAGAGTCCATGTGAAGCACACATTGTTCCTCAACATGTGGTATAAAAGACTAAACTGTACCTTTTCGGCCATTTCCCATCAACCTTTTGGAGAGGTTGATGGGAAATGGGTGGAGCCTGTCAGATGACCTTACACATTACCAAAGTGCTGAGTCCAAGTAGGCCGCTTTTAATTTGAAAACATGGCTTTTATTTGAAAGCAACATATTTTTTTTCCTCCATCATCTGTTGTGAGTCATTGTAAGAATGCTGTACATCAATGAGAAGATGTCAGCTACACTAAGAAATATCAGTTCATGCATAGAAGGAGATTTGTAACAAGTAACGGACATGAGCATTTACAAAAGTTAGAGCAGGGATTGATTTCTGATTTCTGGAACTACAGCTTTAATTTAAGTTATCAGGCTAAACAGAGACAAGTAGACCATGCTCATTGTTGGCAATATCAAAAGCTGTGTCATTACAAAGGTGTCAACCCCACACCTCCCATTTTTCCAATTGTGTTATTTACAGTAAGTAGGAAACGCAATTAAAATCAGTTTGTTCATGCGATAAGTCATTAAAAATTATGCCGCGCCATCTTCCTCCTACCACTTTCTGTAGTCTTCTTCAGCGACTCCGCCAGTAGCAACATCTGGTTGACAATATGCAAAACACACCAAATTTGATACGACCAAAAAAAACACCTCATCCACGCGCTAAAACTTTACACAAAACCTTAGTTTTGTCAAAACTGTCTTGTTTCACTAGTTGAATTTTTTTTTTCGTAATTCCAAATTTAAGGTCAATGGAAACGCATCTGTAGCAGTTGTGCTCCACTTGTGATCATCTGTCATGTAAAATCTTGATAGAATACATTCAAATTTGACAAAGAAAGAAGACCAGACCTTCCAGGGGCGTGAATACTTTTACCAGGCACTGCAGTTCTGACTGCTTATATAATGCATGCAGTACTAACAGAGTCTACCTGTAGGAGTTTATGTCTTTGTGGCAGAAACATGGCCCTGTGAGCCTTTTCATTCATCTCTCTGCGGAGGCAAGTTGTGCCACTTTCTTTTTCCGTTGAAGCGGCACTCCAAATAAACACATCACTGTCAACAACAGGGCTGACCACCTCCATCACTGCTGCTCTCCATCTGTCCTCCACCACCACCACAGAGCCAGCCATGCTTTCTAAAGCCTTTCTTTTCTTTCTTTTTATTTACCACACGTCCAAACACAGGGTTAGAGGTAAACCTAAACCCAGAGAAAGGGTGATTTGAACCAGAAAAGAGTGGCTGAAGCGTTCAGCCTGCAGACAGGTGTAGTCTGTTTAGTCCTAATGACATTCCATCCAACGGCTGTGGGAAGCACATTGGAGTGGAGTCAGCAACACACCAAATGTCAACTTAATAAAAGCCCAATGTGAGTGGCATGCGCGCCTTACCGTAGAGAATGGTCACCATGGAGACCGGCATCACCAAGATGCCGAGGAGCATGTCAGCCACTGCCAGTGACATCAAGAAGTAGTTAGTGGCGTTCTGCAGCTTTTTCTCCAGGGAAACCGCCAGGATCACCAGGATGTTGCCCATGACGGTGACGGCGATGGCGACCAAAATCAGAAGCGCCGGCCAGTTCTTCTCCACCCGCGACTCGGCGTGAAGGCAGCGAGATCCGAAGTCCGCCACGCCACCGTGCTGGGACCAGTTTGCCACTTGCGTCTCGATGCTGTTGCGGGCGAGGTTGCTCCCCTGACACCTGAAGTGCGTCGAGTTATCGGGCAAAGGCGAAGGCCAAGGGTTGGACTCCAGAGCACTGAAGGTCCTGATGGTGTTAGAGATCAACTCAGACATGTTGCCGCCACGCAGGTTCATAGTTTCACCCTAGTGCCTTTAAAGATGAACAGCCCAGACTGGAGTAAGGAAATTCAAATTTGAAGAAGCATTTTCTTTTAGAATACCGTAAAGCATTGCAAAACGTCTCGATTCATGAAGTAACCTTCAATGCAACACATGGATTGGGTATTCCAGCACCTCCGAGGGAACTGAAGCCTTGAAATGTCTGTCAGGATCAACAGATGATCCTCCACAGAGGGAAGCAAAAATAGCAGACTACTGAATTGAGAGCGACAGAAAAGAGCAGCTGTTTGATCTTAAAGGACAATAGGGCGTTCGGAAAAATTTAATTGCTTGGGCGATACCGTCACAGTGTGTCTCAAGGATCTGGAAAAATGAGCAAAAAACAAAGGAGACAGAAGTACTTAAGGTACTGAAAAAAACAAATCCAAACCTGGAACTAGAATCTTCATGAAAAAGAGAGAAGAAAAAGAAGAACCTTATGAAAGGTGTTTGAACAGAAATTGCAGGTTTCACATCCTTGAAGTCTGAGCTTGTCAAAGCAGCACTCATGTTAAAAATACTAGCTCTGTGTTTTTAAAAGAATTTGAATTTTCTGTCTTGACAGAATTTTCAGGCAAATATGTTGTTTCCTGAGGACAAAATGTGCACTTTGGAGAAAAGAACTTAAAAAGCTGGGTGGAATTTCCTAAAAAGCTTCCTCACCCCAACTTGTCCCCACACCTGTGAGACGGCATGAGCAGCTGACGGGGATGGATGGTGATCATGATTACATTCAACATGGTTTTGTCCTTGTCACTAACTTTCCCCTCTCCCTTAAGAAGAACAAAACATTTCACTGCTTCTTTTTAACCAGAATCGATGTCAATCGATGTCCAAGGAATCTGAAGTATTCCATGTTTTTCCTACTCATTTCCAGATCCGTGCCTCGGTGGAAAATGTCAGTCACTCTCACTCTCCATCCACGTCCGCCAACAACCTGAACGTTCCTGCGCGACCCTTCATGTTTCCCACGTGGCACATTCCCATGTCTCGTCACTTTCCTGAAACAATTTCAAAGAAGTGGAGGAAGAAGGTAAAGAACCACGCAGCTGACTGAAGAGCTCTCGATTCTCCAGAAGAGTGTTGTTAGTCGGCAAGTTGTTAGTCGTCTTCCGTGGTGGCCAAGAGCTGAATGCTTCTCCGCTTTTGCTCTGCTCTCAGCTTTCCACATGCAGCCTCTCTTCCTCTCAGCGGGGAGCTCCTTTCTCTCGCTCTCTGAGTCTTTTACTCGCTCCTTGTTTCTCTCTCTCTCTTTCTCTCTACCCAGGGTGTCTTTCCCTTGCATTGTATTGGCTGGCCCTCATTCTCTCTGATGTGTCTTGTTCTCTCTTCTATTGTGCCTTTCTCCCCCCTCTTCCCTCATCGTGTCCAGTATGTAAATGAATTTGATTTGTTCCCTTTTAGGTCAACGGGTTTTACTGACATGGTCAGACTTGGATACTAAAACTGTGCCTTGCAAGTATTAGCACCCATTGAATATCTCATGTTTTGTAATGGTACAATCTCAAACTTCTGAGCATTTTTTGAAGGGGGATTTTATGTGACAGGCTAAATAAAAACAAAAGTGATTTCTGAATTCACCAGCTGTAAAGGAAGTTGTTGCCATGACTGATGAAAAACCGAAGGGTCCAGCATGGTCGGACAAAAGCAATCCCTTATACCAGATTTGTTTCGGGTGTAGGTGATTATCTCAAGGTGTATTCATGGAGAGAATAGTTTCTGGTCAGGGAAACTCTTTAGTTTTAGCAGATGATGTCTGAATTCTTGGTTAACCGATGGAAAAATGTTGATTGCTCCCTCCATATTGTCTTTGCCTTACGGGAAAATGTTCATGGGTGATGGCAGAATGGAGCGGAAGCTGGACCAACGGACTGGTGTTCATCTGCAGCACCGCAGGCATTGAATAGAAGATCATATACTTTGTCGTCCGCTAGGGGGAAATTTGTCATGGACTCAAAGGTGTGTAGGGCACCGTAGCAGCTGCCAAAAGAGACAGTAAAAACACATCGAGATCAAAGGTCTCACTTTACCAGCCCTTGCCAACCCTGACTAAGGTTAATGAGATGACCAAAAAGAACGAGATCTCAGATACCATTGGTGGAGATGCTTGCTTTGTAAAGTCGCCTGGCTCTGCTTAAGATAGGAAAAAATCTCAATCCTCTGATGGAAGATATAGCAGGAGCTTCTAAGCCTCAACAGGAGTTTGTTGAAGTGGTTTAGTCATCAGATCAGGATGCCTCCTGGGCATTTTCCTTTAGAAGTTTTGTGGGTAAAACATAGGATACACTGGAGGGACTATGTATCCCTTCTGCCCTGGTAACAAGTTTCTGTCCCCCATAATGAGCTTGCTAGTGTCATTGTGCAGGTTTTATATGCATAGATATCCTTCCGTTACCTATTACCCCAAGTTTCAGATAAGCAGAAGAGAATGGATAGCTTTTATTAAAGCGTGACAGAAAGAAATGCCACTTTCAGGTATAAAAACAGATAAGGAATTAAGAGCCAGTACACTGCAGCATTGCATATCATTCAGGAGAGAGATTGCACACATTTGCTCTCAATATGTGGCGTCTGCTGGTTGTAATGTTTCCAGTAAGTTCTGACCAGTCTTGCACAGACTTCTCGGAAGAATTTATTCCGTTTGCTCTCTCCAGAACAGCCTCAACTCTGGCAACATGGAGGGTTTTCTCGCATAAACTGTCTGCCTCAGATCTATTTATAATGTTTCCGCTGGATTTAGATTTCTCCAGGAAGGAAAATAAATGTATTGGTGCAACTCCCGCCAGTAGTCAGATAACGCCGTGGTCTGGAATTACAGACATGGCTTCTGTTGTATACCTGATTCAGAAGTTCTGATATTATAACAACTAGGCCTGTCACGATAACAAATACTGCTGGACAATACATTGTTCCAGAAGTTATTGCGATAAATGATAATGTTGTTTAGAGACCATTTTTAAGTAATATAATAGTAAAGGCAAAACAATAATGGAAGAGAACATCCTAAGAAATCAGTAAACTTTAAATTATAAATAATTATTTAACACTGGTACTGAAAAACATTTTAAATATATAAAATAAATAAACACAACAAGAAATAAAAAGAATTTTGAAGTCTTTGTAAAAATAGTTGTCCTTCAAACTGAAGACTTTTATCATCCAGGTTTTGGTAAAAAAAAAAAAAAAAGAGACAGAAAAAAAAGAGACAAACTATAAATCATGCCAATGGAAATAATTGATTTTGTTTTAAATTATCATGCAATTACTTGATTTATTGATTATTGTGACTGATCTAGTAACAACTGTAGCACAGTCAATGCGATAAAGAGGATCTCCATCCTGATCTAAAGAGAAGACTTGTTCTGGTCACGGAGCAACAAATGAGCGACTCACGTCTTGGAAAAACAAACAGCTTCTGAAATTTTAACAAAGTAAATTGTAAGAAAAAAAAAAAGGGTTACCTAAAATTAGGGATCCAACATACAGCACATTTGTACTCTTTTGTGTTCCTTTCATCATCTTTATGTAATTAATATTTATTCACCACCCACTGGTGTCCATCTTGTTTTATCGTAGTGTTGTAAAACATAAACAACATAAATTATGCTAACGACTCTCCAGGCTGTTTGCTCGGTTCCAGCAGAAAAACGTGTTGATTGGTCAGACGTGTCAGCACTGCAGCGCGTGTTGGTCTCCAGCGTGTCGCTACAGTCAAATTGATCATAAAATAATTGTGTTCCCTCACACGTTTCTATGCATATTCTAGCTAGATCGGCCCACGCTGTTTGCATTGCAGATTTGAAATCACAGACCTAAAAACGTGTTGCAGGTGGACGGCGAAAGCCAGCTCATCCTCGCCTTGTGTGTGTCTGTCAGTTTGTGAGGCAACTGTTTGCACCCTTTATTTTATTAAATCCTCTTAGGAGAAAAAAGGTTCAGTTTCTTTAAAGTCGTTTTTAAGGCTTGTAATAATAATCCCCGTCGATTTCAGAGAAGTTGCGCCGTGCAGACTGTAAGTCAGGAAAGCCGTGATGCAGGTTAAATGTTAATAACGCTCTCACACACAGCTGAACATCTTATTTAGTCATCATGAAGCACTTCTCCACTTTACATGAGGAGTTCATATTCATTTTTAAATCATGGGTGGGGTTTGTTTACAGACCACAAGTGAGCTGCTCTTTCCTTTATAGGGTCCTTCCATCTGCAGGGAAAATACATCTGTATATTTACAGCAGTAATATTACTTTTTAGCTTAGTTTGTAATATTCATAGTGCAGAATGTAACTCTTTTGGCATCTTCATCCAGCATAAATCCAGGTTAGTTGGTCCCAAAGGCTGAGCCTGATAACTAGACAGTTGGTACTGGTCCAAAGCAGATTTCTATCTAGAAACAACTTCAGTCTCTAAAACATTCCAGCTGACTATGTAACCAGTTTCATTAAACTTCAAACTGCGTTCACTTTGGACTGAACTGTTGTTTACTTAGAGTGTTTTCACACCTGATAATCTGGTTCAACTGAAAACCAAAACTGCAACATCGGTCATATTTTCAGCTGGTGCGGTTCACTTTCACACTGCTCTGTGTCAAACGATCCAAACTAAATGAAAAGCCTGTTGAACTCCTGGCCTGTGGTGGCGCTGCAGCAAAAACTACTGAAGGAAACAACATAAAAACCTCTGAAGCATTCCCTTCCCAACAGAGCACATCACGTTTACTGTAGGCGATTTACATCACTTTACATGTAGTGTAAAGCACTTTGGAAGTCTCTGGACTTAATAAACCACTATACAACTACCAGTGTTGGGTAAGTTACTTTAAAAATGTAATCCGTTACAGTTACAAGTTACCTTGTTTAAAATGTAATTGTAGTGT
>CAEFZY010038769.1:0-67753 GCA_903066815.1 Brachyrhaphis roseni
TAGATAGATAGATAGATAGATAGATAGATAGATAGATAGATAGATAGATAGATAGATAGATAGATAGATAGATAGATCTTCCTTAAACCGTTAAAAATATTTCTTGAATAGTTATGTTTGCATGTGGATGGGAAAGAAATAAATAAAAGTAAGCAATTATTGTTTGTTTGTTTGTTTTTTGGTTTTTTTGTTTGTTTGTTTTTTTAAAAAAAGGAAAAACAAGTAAATATTAAAGTTATACACTAGCTCACGGGCGAAACAGAACAACTTTAAAGCTGTCTCAAGTTTCCTACCTCCACTTGGTTCTGCGGTTCTGAAACCAGGTTTTGACCTGCGCGTCGGTCATCTTCAGGCTCTTGGCCAGAGCCGCCCGCTCGGCGCTGGCCAGGTACTTCTGCCGGTGAAAGCGCTTCTCCAGCTCGCAGATCTGGACTCTGGAAAAGGAGGTTCTGGGCTTTTTCCGCTTCGGAGGCGTCCTGTTCTGATACGGGTGACCTATCCGCCGAGTGACTGCGAAAGGAACCAGAGCCGCTGCAAGGCGGAAGGGAGAAGATGAGCGAAAAATCTAGGAAATACACTCACAAAAATGTGACACACACTCCTTCAGTTCTTGAGGTTCAAGGCCGAAGACCACTCATAATGTACGCCATGTTAGCTTTCTATTTATCTGGTTTCTCTATTAAGACAAAAGTTAACTAACAGGAGCTTTATATATATATATATATATATATATATAGTTATAAACAATAAATTTAGAGAAAAATTAACATTCAATCAAAAATATTTCAGCATAACATTAGCTTTTGTTTCACACTAATTAAATAAAACTACTTTGGCCTCTTCCAGATCATATTATAATTAGCTATTTTTATAAGCTATTATTTATAATTACAACAACAATAATTCATCATTCATAATTTAGAACAATTGCAACATTAAACATTCCCCCTCTATATGCTATGTTGTTTGCTGACTTTTCTATTTTGCTGAATTCAGCACATGGTAACACTGGTTTTATATAGTACAGTGTTATTATTAGAATTAATACTGAGAGTAAACCTTTTCTCTATTTTTTTGTGGAAAAGATTTTATTATTTTATTCAAATTGATTTCTTGATATTCAATTATTAATTTTGCTCATTTCATCTGATGTGTCAAATCCTAGACTGAGCCAACAATTAACTTGAATCATTGTTTAAAGTAAGTTTGGACCTTTCCATTTTGCCACTTTTTGCATACCTTTATTGTACATTTATTTTTATTAAGTGTCAGCACTTTCGCTGTTCTATGAATATTTCTGTTGAATTGACTTGAGTCGTGTTGATGTTTAATGTTATGAATAATAGTTTCTTCATGTGGCTTTGGGTGTCCAATTCTTTAAATATGTAAATGCATTTTTTTTAACTGTTCTATAATGAACAAAGCCCTGCCTGTTGGGTGAAAACAACCAGCTGCGTGTAGTTATAGTGGTAAAGGAGCCGTTATTGCCGTTTTAAACATGATCAAATATTAATGAGGGGATCCCATTAGGTCTGCAGCTGGCCTACCTGATATTCTGTCCTTGGCGAACCTGTTTCCTATCCAAGGGAAGCACAGTCCTCCAAACCCGGGAACAGCGCTCTGGACAGGTGCCGGGGGTCCCGGGGCCGCTACAGGTCTGTGAGCGGGAACTCGTATCACACCCCGGCTGCCCAGACCCCTGTTCTCTCCGTACGAACCTGAAGCATCCGCTGGAGGCATGATCCCAGAGAGGGAGATAGACAGCGCTGTGTACGAGGGCGCGTTGGCACCGCTCGGGTTTCCTAAGCTATAATAGGCGTCCCCGTTGCTTAAATCCGATCCACTCTGTCTGCCCGGCGTGCGCCCGCTCTCTGGCTCCGAACCGGCTCCCAGAATCTGGTCGATGCCGAAGCTGATGGGTTCGTGGTTGACTGGTTTTGGAGGAGGACTCGGCGCGCTTGGTGCTTGCTCCATCCCTCGCTCGGTCGCTGAAAGGATGGGGGAAACGTGGAGAAGGAGCTTTCAGAAGGGAATCACAATGTTGTCAAACTGTACCAAAATTCATCGCGAAAAGTCTCTCCATCGCTGGGCATGTCCAAAAAAATCAGCGCGTACTCTCTAACAGGCCTCCTCTGGAGCACTGAGTCCTCTCTGCCGAAAGTTTGATGGGCGTTTGGAGAGATGTGACGCTCTGTCCTCCTCTCAGCGCGTCAAAGCGCTCAGTCTTGGAGCTACGTCCTCCTCCATCCCTCTGCACCTTTCATTGGCTGGCACCGGAATGACTGATTGAATGTCAGCAGAGGGGAAGGCCCAGGCTTTGGCACAATAATCAAGATTTCCCATAATCACGAGTGTCAGAGTGTTTTATATGTATATATAGTAAGATACAGCATCTTTAGACCTTGTGAGTGAGTCAGAGTTTCATTTAACGATCTTTAGTAACATAAATGCAGAATAAGACGCGCGCTTTAACTCTGAACATTTATCTGGCTCAAACAAAAAAAGACCAAAGAACTAAAATTAATTTGATTATTTCCGATAAATTACAAACTATAAGCTCTGACATCGGTGTCCAAAACACTCATTTATAAGTTTTGTTGTCGTTAGTCTAAACTGATCATAATGTAAGCTTTTCAAGCAAGACATACATTGAGCCTCATTTGTCCTCTTGCTTTTTCTGACACATCTTCAGACTCTATTATCTCACATATACGTTAATAAGAATCTCCCAAGAAAACTGTCTCGTAGCTTTAAGGCTGTAAGATATAGACCACTTGTGCAGAATGTCTCATAACAGACTTGAAATGAATAAAACACGTCAGATTAAAAAAAAAGTTCCTCCTTAGTGTCGATTAAACTGTTGAACAAATTCAGGTTTTTAATTTCATCTTGTTATCCTAAATGTGTAGCCGGAAATATTTCGGTCGTGTTTTTGAAAAAGGAACATCAGAAATGCGTTTTGATTGCAATCCAGTGCGCAATTACGCACGTTTATTCGATGACATGACCAACCATTTCATTGCTCTTTGAAATAAAAAGGGTGCGTGTTGAGCACTGGCAGAAAACAAGCAGCACCCATTGAGCTTGGCAAGCACTTCCTTTTACGCGGCCTTATTTGTTCCCGTGATAGCCAGTCCCACATTAAATGACCTGACAAGGGAAAGCCACGGGCTACTCCAGATAAAGTGTCCGGGCTCTGGAAGCTGCTAAGCGCTCAGATTCAATGTAACAGGCGCCCAAAGTGACCGGCTAATCTCATTTTCACTAACTTGTCTCATGGACAGACAAATGCGCATCGGCTTTGGATGCGGCAGGTGGCTTTTTAAGCGATCACATTACAGCACTTCAACAAACGGATGGCTCACATATTTGCATGTTCAGACTATTAACTCTATTTTTAATATTTTAAGCAGAAGAAATCTATATTATTTTTCATATATATTAACGCGGATCATTTTGTGTTTTTATTCCTATACTTATACTATCAAACATGTTTTACAACCAAAGAAAAAACATCTAATTGAGTATATTTTATAATTTGTTTTACATCCTCAAAATTTTGACAAAGCATATTGTCGTTCAGCTGCAATATGTGAGGTCATGTTCTCCAAATTCAAATGGGAATATAAATATACCTCACATAAGATATATATTTTTGAAAAAGTCCCATCCTGCCTCTTACAATAAAGTGTTATAAAGCAATATGATGGGATAGGACAAGGCCCGAGGTGGTTGTTTGGCAATATGGACAGAGTCAGAGTGTTGGCTGCTTCACCCTGACCATATGTGAGCTCACCGGTGGCTTTTGATGGGGGAGAATTGGTCTGTTAAAGCTGTCATCGTTTTAGACAATTTTATGTTTCTCTCGATGACTCTTGCAGCTAAATCATGTAGCTTATAAAACATATTTTAACGCTCCTCAACAATGTATTGGGCATAATTGGTCATATATGACCATTTCGACACTTGTTGAACAGTTGGTGCCCTGAATTTAGCTTGAGATAATAATGAAAAGACGAATAGTGGATCACCATCAAGTTTACCAAAGGATCATGATGCAGAGAAATGAAGATTTCAGTGCTCTTATTTCGAGTTACAACATCAAGAAAAGATACAAAACTTGAACTGTACCGCCAAAAATATTTTCAAGCTGTTACAATAAAATAAAATAAAAAGTCCATAAACCACAAATCAAACAAAATAGACATAGATTTTATAGACGTTACCTGGAAAAATGTCAATTGTTGTCACTACATTTATTGTTGGGTGTGTTCACATCCATCTAAAAGCTACAATGCGTAAAAACATTTTTAAAATACGTATCCCTATAGAAACCGCACATTTTGGGTTTATTGTATTTGTTGTATATATATATATATATATATATATATATATAAAAAACTACATGGAACAACAGTATGGAGACGCAGATCCTATAATGTAAACTGGGTTTACAGTTCTGACACTCTGAACGATTGGAAACCTGGTTTTGCTTTTTGAAAAGTAAATAAACATGCGAAGGAAGGCGATCACAATCAGTAGGTCGCCAGAGGCTGATGATCTACAGCTGGTGTTACTAAGAGAGAGGAAGCAAACCTAGAACCAAAGAGCAAAATAAAACAGTTCAAATGGATAAAAATGTGTAAAAACAAGACAAAACAAAATATTCTAAGAAAAAAAAAACAGGACTCCAAAGTGTGCTGTCCAATAAGAATTTCATAATGTGCTACAATAAAAGTAAAAATCGACAATAAATACATTGGATTGATGTTAAGAAAAATATCACAAATCCTCTATGTAAATTAGTCTGTATTTTTCACCCCGTGATGTCATTGTCAATTTATGGCATTAAAGGTGAGTATTTTTCATATCCAGCGATCAAAGGCATGAAAGTACATATTTGAAATCCAAGCATATTCATTTTCTACGCATGTGTTTATTTTTTAGGCTTATTTATCTGCGAAAATTACCTTTTGGATGAATTTGCCCTGCTTTTTCAAAAATGGAAGAATTAGTGTATTTTTGTTAGTGACCACACACAAGGTGTCCCGTTCAGTGAAGAAGATTGGTGTTGGTAATCTGTAGCAATCCAGAGATGTCGAAACGTTATATTTCACCTCACCATGAAGCTCCGCAGCCCACGTCCTGACACCTTATATGGATTTATTAATAGTGAGGAGAGTGCCAGCCCAGAAAAGCCCCAAAAGTACATTCGGCGTTAAGCCAGTCTTAGGGTCATCTTGTTCAGAGCAAAATATTTAGTTTCTAAAAAGCTGCAGCCCGCACGAACAATTGCGGAGACATCAATCCTCCTTTCTAGTTTTTTTTCTTTCTTTCTTTCCAGAGGCAATATAAAAGCTGACACCCTGATTCCGAAAGTCCAAAAAAGAAGAGACAACAAAAGAGTGAAAGAGTGCGATTTGTTTGAGAAATTACCACTTGATCTGCATAATCGGGGGGTTCGGGGCTGCAGCTCGGTACCCGGGGGCTGCGTTTTTATTGCGCGTCTCCTCGCCGTTATCAATTTCAGCGGAGCGCCTGACTTTTTAAAAGGAGGGGGACGAGGCCGGCTGCCTCTGAATAATGAATGACACGCTTTTATATTGTCGCTAAAGTGCCCGTGATGTTACAATATGAAAAGGCAGCGGTAAGTAATAGTGCATTTAAGGGGGATGTAGTGTATTATTATGATGTAAAAGAGAAGGAGGGAGAGGGAGCCGAGCGGAGAGCGGCACCGGGAGAAAGACGGAGATTGTTTTATTACAATAAGAGGAGATGAGTTTGCCTCGCAGCGAAATGGGGACCAGTTAATGAAACTTTACCGCAGCTAACGATTTCCCCTCCCTCGCTCTAAAAACCCGCCCTTATGAAATATTTAAACTATTTAATATAGGTAGTATTAAGCTGAAAGACACTTGCATCGGCCATATGACAGCATTTACAAAGCTGGGAATTTAAAAAAAAAAAAAAAACTTGGGCAAACAAAGCTTTACTGTCCAGCTTCCCTTCAACTCGTCCAGCAAAAGTCGTGTAAATCTGCTTAAAAGCGTGATAGGAAACAGTGATTTACTCATTTCTCCATCTTTTTTTCACGGAGACATAAGCCTCTCGCATTAATATAAGCCTGTCTTTAATGGGTGGGACGGCCAACCCTCGGTGAAGGAGGGATAGTGTTTCATATTGACATGCTCAGTGGGATTGTTGGATGAGAAGAGAGCAATGGGATCCCCCATCAGGGACCGGACAGGACTATCATCATCATCATCATCAGTGGCGGTTCTTGCATGAATGCCACCCTGGTCACCAACTCCCCCGAAACACATGAACTTCCCACTCAGATAGTATTTGAGGAAAAAATAAGATATTTAATGTAACTTTTAAGAAACTTGTTATTTGCTGGTGAAATGCTTCCCAAGAATTACCCGTTGTGTTTGTTTGATGTTTTTATATATCTATATATATAGAGAGAGATATATATATATCAATATGTTCCAGAAAGATATGGGAATAACTTTTTTGTGGATTTTATACAACAAGTGTTAGTTATAAAAATTTCACAAACCTCATATAATGTCTTGAGATTTATTTCTGCATAGAACAGTTTTGTTTAGTACAATCATTATATGTTTCCAAGATTAACAAATGTCATCCAGTGTACAGCTATATTTTACATTGAGCAAAGCAACTTGGAAGTTGTGCCAAGGCGGGGGATGGGTGCTCTTGCTTCCTCACTGACAAGTAAAGAAGCAAAAGAAAACCCACATTGTGTGCAATTGATATATTTCCTTTTAAAATGGTGCCCAGAGAGAGCCTTCTCACCCATATCAAAAACCACAACAGTTCATCAAGTATCTTTCCTTGGTTGCTACTAAAATACTGGTGTGCTGCTCCACATGCATGGACACAATTCATCTGACAGACAGTTAAAAAGCAGAAAAAAACACCTAAAATGTCACTGTAAATGTCACTTATTTCGCCTGGAAGATATTAAAGGATTTTAATTACCAGATATGAAGGTTACAGTCCCTAAAGAGTCTCTTTATTGGAGGAGATATATTTTATTCCTCTCTAAAGGACAGATGACAGCAAAAGTTTAGCGCTCAATATGTTGCAGCAGCTTATTGTAAAAACAGATTTTTTATCTTTTTATTTTTTTTTTAAATTGTTGGGTCTTTGCACATATTCACATTCAAATATTCCCTGATGGGTATTTGTTTCACTTCACATTGCATTCTGGCTGCTCTTGAGGAAGAATATGCTTCTTCTCTGCGTGAGAGCTTAGACCATGTTCATCTGTCTGATGGTTGAATGCATGGCTGCCTCTTCACGCTGGTTAAAAGTCATGGAGGGAGGGAGAAGAGGAAGACAGCAAAAAAAAAAAGGAAGTACAGTCAACCACACAGAGGTAAATTATAGGGATGGACGAAAGCAGAATCGGGGTGGCTGAGTCTGGGATGTGAAGGAAAGAGTTAAAGCATTACTGATGATCATTTAGGGATGATGATAATTGAACACATGGTTTGAGTTTGGACACAAGGATTCCCCTCAGAATTGTCTCTTCCTATTTGTGGGCGAGTTAACCTTTGTGTTATCAGGCTGTGAGCGCTAAGTAAAAGTTTCTCTGCTTTTCAGTCATCGATCCAACACAGAAAAGCATTCACAGATACCCTGCTGACAAAATGACTGATGTAATCAATTAGTTTGTTATTGCTTTAATTGCATATGAGTGATTTATCTCTGAGAGAGGGCTTTGGAGGCAGGGTTTGTGTTTAAGAGCAGCTGATTACTCCCGAACGCCCCAGTCATGGAGCTAATGTGTTAATTCATTACTGCTTGTAGTCAGCTGCATTGTGTCAGAGCTGCAAGCCCCGTCTCCCCTCTGCTTGTGTCCTCCCCACTTCATAAAAGGCGATTATGCTGCATGTTGCCCATTCTCTCCTGCCTCTTGACCTCCTCACCCCTCCTGTTGCCTTGCCTGCAGGGTGCTCATGCAGGGGAGAGAGGGGGGAGGAGCGGAGGACCAGCTGCTACCAGCTACGATGCTCTGGTGCCTGGCAGAGAAACCTACTCCAGTCTCCTGCTTTGCTGGGCCTTCTGGCCCCTAAGGGTTAGATTTTTTTTCTCTGTTTTTTTTGAGGCGGAGGGGGGAGTCTCATGCCACCAGCTCCACCTGTCTTGCCCCAGGCACAGTGCGACCGATTAGGCACACAGATACACACAGTCTCATGCTTTTCAAAAACCAGCTGACTTCAAATATGTCATTAACTGTGGTTTGATCCAGAGTCTTAATCTAAAAGGTCACAAAAGCTGCACAAGTCAAGCAGAAAAGCATCAGTCAGACTTATGCACAGTGCTTTGGAACCGTTTTTATACCCCTAAAATATTTTTTACACTTATTAAACACGAAAAAAGCTAATTTTATTTTGATTTTATGCAACACACTAACATAAGGTAGCGTATCATTGTGAAGCAGAAGCAATATATATATATATTTTTTAAATAAAGATGTAAAAATTTGGATTGCATTCATATTCAACGCCCATTGTCTCTGACAACCCTGAATAAACTTCAGAGTGAGCGATTGTCATCAGACATCACCTGAGTTGACCTATGTGTAATTCACTTTCATTATAAATACAGCAATTCTGTGAAAGCCTCTGAGTTTGTTTGTTATTTTTTTAGAATGTGAGGCTATGCTTACACGACACCGGTACCTAGAAACCAGGGGCGCCACCAGGAACCTTGGGCCCCCTGACAAAAAATTAAATCGGGTCCCCCACGCAGCTGCTGTTACAATATTTTGAGTCTATCTGACCTATCGAAAGCGTCACAATTTTAAAGACTTGCAACTGCCTTGCTTTCGTTGGTCCAATACTGATAACTAGCACAATATTTACTGCTCATGAATTTTACATCCAACAGTCCGCATACAGTATGCGAGTAAGTTGCTTAAATTTTTTCTATTAGTTTTAGATTACTGAAATGTCTCGCCCCACGTGCAACAGTCAAAAGCAACGTGCAAAATACACATAAAGCAATCCAGACTTCTCAAAAAATGCTATGTAGTTGCATTTTATTCAAGTTGCAGTATAGAACTTTAATAAAAAATATGTTTTCTCCATATCTGTTAAAGCTGTCACTATGTCACCAGGCTATGCTAGCTGCAGCATAGCGCAGAGCGAGGGGGAGGAAGGATGAGCAGCCACATGAGATTGTGATTGACAGCACTAAAACTCTCCTGCAACTGACTGGTTGTTTCTAGCACTTTGAGAAGGCAGAGGAAATAGATTTTTTCACAGATTATCTCTCATACCATACTGTCACAACATAATGACAGTTTTAACAAATATGTGAATTTCTTTTTTGTTTGTTTTTTTTAATAAAAGTTACATACTGCAGCTTTAACTTCACTTAGGAGAGGTCAGATCAGGAGGGACGTGGGCTAGAGCTGCTGCTGACTGACTCATCTGTTGTTAAGTGGTAAAAGGTACAGGGACATGTTAAATATATGAATATATGACACTCTTGCCTTTTTCTCTCTCCCTCTCTCTATTTTATTTTACTTTTTGAAAACTTGACTTTATTATTTTTCTTAGCAGCATAGTAACAGCCACAGTTGTTGGTGTCTTCCGCTCCAAGCAGGAACGAACCATTTCATGCAGATCCAGGGGGGTTCAGGGCAAATACGGATGTGTGTTTTTTGGTCTGGGAGTGGTAACATTATATTTCTACTGCTAAAAGCAACCAATGTTTTTTAATTTCTATGAACAAAAAAAATAAATAAACTTCCCCCCCTATACGGCGCCCCTGCTGGAAACTGTCGGTATTTCTTCTGATGTTGTTTGGGGGAAATCAACATCTTGACTCAGCTGTGTCTTTGTCATGCCAGGCCACTAGATGGCGCTGTGACTTTAGAGTGTTGTGGAATGCACACGAGACCGTTAGCTTCCACCTCAGTAACAATTAATGTCTCCTTCTCCCGTGGACGAAGTGCTCATTTAAGACTTATATTTTTTATCAGAAGTTGTGCTAACCTGAATAAGTTTAGTAGCACAACATAGCACAATGCTAAAGAATATTTTTACCTGCCTGTGCATGCGTAAAATAAACCCGGCAGCCGTGCGTGCTTCGCTTGTGCCTGCGGAGTTTTTCCACTGCGGGGGTGTTACAGAAAGGTTTATCTCTTGAGACCTGACTTCAAAAAGTGCAGGTGTGAGAGACTCCGACCAGGGGAGACGTGTAAACGAGCAGCTGGATTGCAACAGAGATGCTGCGCTTTAATGAAGAGCATCTTGGGCAAGGAGAGCGTCAATCAGAGAATCAGCCTACTACATCACGGTACCTCTGGAGGAGATGCAGTAATTCCAGCTAAGGTGGGACAATCTGTTGCTATTATATGTACAAAACCATAAATAATGGAAAACTATAGAGATTTGCATATATTCTGTTTGTTTTTAAACCATCAAGATCTCACTACCATTCATACACTCATGAACAGTTTTTAGTATTGTAGATTTGTATTGTTGCTGTAGGTAGCCTATGCACAGTCAGTGTGGTCACATAAATCTGGGCTACACATGAATATCATATCTGCTTGTAAACATGTGTTAGCAGGCTGGCACAAATAATGATTATGACAATAGAGAGAATTAGTAGGTATGAATTAGTCCAGATCAATCTAAAAATTGATTGGTGGTGGAAGGATCATTCTATGGTACTATTCATTGTTTTGCTTCTACTTCACAAATATGTACTGTGTGGTGTTGAACTGTGACATAAAATCCTAGAAAATACATTGAAGCTTGAGGTCATAATGTGACAAAATGTGAACTGTTCGGGGGATACGAACACTTTTGCGAGGCCTTGTATGTAAACTGATTTTCTGCGCACACTAAGCCGCTGCTCCCACACACAGGAATACTCAGAGGCGCTTTGCTGAGAGGGGTGAAAGAGCGAGAGCTAAGTGAGGCCACTCCAGAGTGCTATTCTCTATATTGATTTCCCATTATCAGACCCTTAGTCCCTGTGGAGTCATTAGTGCCGGGATCAAACAGACAGACAGAGAAGGAGACTAATACCAGTCACTTACAGCAGCACGGGGAGATCACCTTACCTCCCTCGGGCTGGAAGGCCAGAGAGGAGCAGAGGATGAGAGGAAACGAGTAAGGGAGAGAGTGGGGGCTAGTGGACGGACGAGTGCAATGGGCCAACAGATGGAGACGGCAATGTGTAGAAGGAGAGGAAGAGAAAGAGGTGGGGTTTTACAGAGGAACAGTCTTGGACAAATGGTAGGCAGACTTTGATCACTTTATTTGGCGGAAATATCTTCTATCTGCTCTCGTTTTAGCCAAGCCACCTAAAACGGTTTGTAGTTGGCTCAAATCAAAAGTTTTCTATATCTTCAATCCCAGACTTGTAGACAGTGCAGCCAATATACTGGCTGAGCTCCCTTCTGTCAATAATTTTACAGTAAAGATGCAATGATGAATGGTTTTCATGTTGCCAGCAGCTGTCCCCTCACCAGAGAGACGCTTAAAAAAATAGAAGGAGCGAAAGACGAATATGAAAAGTGAGATACTCATTTCGGTCCCTTCCGTCATAATTTCAGCGGATGTATTTATCCTCCAAGGACTTGATGGCAACAATGAATTTGTAGTTTGAATCAACACCATCAATCTTGTTCACTTCTGCCTGCCAGCGAGCTCTGAAAGCGCCGGTCCACACACCGAAACACAGACTGATACACGCACACACACGTGTATACACACACACACAGCTCAGATGGGGGGTGACCCTGGCCTGACCCCCCTGCTGACCCCCAATCTGTTCCCCAACCTCACACCATGAGAGACTGAGGCACACTGGGACAGAGCTCAAAGACGCACACGTACACAGTTTGGCATCCAGTGCAGTGTGTTGATCTGATGTATATCCCTTCAGACAGTGCAGCATGTGATCGTGCATGTGTCTAAGTGTGTGTAGCCTCTGCCCCCTCCTACTGGTGTTAATTGATTCTTGGTGTGCTTTGCTGATTGGTGTGAGGACCCCTAGAGGCGGGCCCAGTCTCCACCAGTGGCTCCCTCCCCATTTGAGTAGCACCTTAGACTCACACACCCACTACACAGTACACACCACACAAACATACAATATGCTATATTTCTAAATATACATGCTGTTTGTCTACACAATCCTCATGCACATGTGTTGATCATACCAGTAAGAAGTGGAAACACACACATACACCCCCTCATGTCTTTGAGGGGGTTTTCACACTCTGGTAAAGAGGAAGCTGGCTGGCATACACGAGCAGATTGTGGCTCAAAGGAGATGATCTGCATAGAGAAAATGGGCATCTTAGAGGTGATTCATGAACAGCAAAGGTGGATGAGCATAGGTGTGTGTGTGTGTGTGTGTGTGTATGAGAGAAAGAGAGAGAGAGAGGGAGCGAGCCAAGAAGACAGTAAGAGAGATGAATCTCTGGTTATTAATTTCCAGCCGCGGCCCCTGGGTGAGATGTTAATATAGGGCTGATTGTGACTAATTTCTTATTAATTGCCATCAGCGATTACACAGTGGCCAGTAATGTGGCTAATTTGTTGAAATGAATTTGGTTTTCTGAGGCATTTTAATTGCTGCAGGTGGGCAGCATGCTCTGCTCACTGTCACTTTTGTTTTTCAACAGGAAACTTTTGAAGATATGCAGCTGCTGCTGTGTGAGTACCACGTGATTTATACAGCATAGTTTTAGTATGTATTGTATTATTAGTCATACTGACTAAGCACAAGGAAATACACTCTTAGTTTTGTCTTCAAACTAAATGAGATCAAACATAGAAAGATGCTTTAGTACAGTATTTTCTGAAATAAACATCCATCCATTGTCTTCTTATCTGAGATTGGGTTGCTGGGGTAACAGATCTATGAGGGAAACCCAGATGTGTCTCTCCCCATTGACACCATCAATCTGGGGAATCTAAAAGCATTTCCAGGGCAAACAGGATTCCTGATCACACCGATGGGGTCCAGGTCTTGCCTGAGGTCTCCCCCCAGAGGGACGAGCCTAGAAAACCTCCAAAGGGCGGCACCTAGAAATCTTCCTGAATCATCCTAGCTGACTTCTTTCAATCCGAAGAACCAGCGACTCTACTTCCAAGTCCCTTGAATGATGGAGCTTCTCATCTTATCTCTAAGGCTGAGTCCAGCAGTCTGTGGAAGAAGCTAATTTCTCCTGCTTGTTCTTTTGATGGTGATTCATATCTTATGAGGGTCGGACTACTTGAACACTGGTAAATCGAGAGCGTTTCTTGGTGCCTTAGCTCTGTTTTTTAAGTTTGAGGAATCCTCTAATTTTCTGCTGCAGCTATTTGGGGGAACCTAAATACTTCCTCTCACAAAGCACCGTCTATATCCACAAAGCTCCTTCTTGGAGCTGAATTGTCCAGCCAACCTTCAGCCTCACACAGCACCCGTCCCCCGTGTGATTTCCACTCAGTTCCACTAGACTAGCGGCAGCAGCAATTAGCAAACACCTGGAGGAACTGAGAGCTTCTAAGAACATTTGTAAACAGCATGAAGATGTGCTGAAGGCAGAGTGTCAGAACTAGCAGGAGCTTCTTAAAGAGACAGAGGCCAGTTTCAAGGCGTCACATTTGGTTAAGTAATGTTTATTATACAGTGTTTTTATAAAAGCTAAAGGGAACATCGCTAATCAATAGTGCTATAAAATGTCACTATGTGTCTGAAAAATATATAATGCTGCCCCTATAAATAGAAATTGTTTTGGTTCATAGCTGAACGTTATGGCTAATGGATGCAGAGCAATATCAAGTTTTTTTATTCACCATGACAAAACATGTCATACAGCTTAAATTTTAATTATGATGACATTATTTATATGAATGCCCCAGTTAGCTTTATACAGACCCTGGACACTGTTCATTGGAGACTATTGAGATTCATTACAGGATGTAAAATCCTTACCCAGTGTTGCACTCATTCTCTCTGTGAACTCTCCTTACTGTCCACATTCAGACCATTGGATTTTTATATTTTCTGTTATAAATCAGCTATGGCTTTCTATCACTTTATCTAATTTCCTACATGACACATAAAGAGAGTAACAGTGGTCTCTGCTCACACACTTTTATTGCATTCCTTCAGAACATACAGAACTTTGGGAAAAAGATATTTTCTTATAATGTTCCTTCTACTTTGGACAAACAACAAGACCTGAATATGGGCAGCTTACTTTAACTGAAGAGTTTTAAATATGTAATAGGAGAATTGGATGGCTGCTTCTGTTCTTAATGTTTTATTAATGCTGAATTATGTTTTATTTTCAGTTTTAATAATTGATTATATGAATGGTAATAACCATGTTATGTTTTAACATGCTGTTGGTGTGTATACATATATTTAAAACATATCACTCTTGGAGAACTTACTTCCTAAAAAGATTTAATTGTTAAATAAAGTTGAAATAAGTAAGATAACTGGACTAACTGTCAAAAATATGGAATCATGAACCTATGAGCAATGCAAATAGTTTGTTGCACCTCAGATTTTTGAGTTACATGAATTCTTTAATATATAGGAGTCACTCATTAAAGAATACATTTTTATCAACACTCTAGTTTTCTCTTATTCTGTATTGTCATATTGTTCCATTGACCTTTGATAAACATTAGTGTCCACACACTGTAAGACAATTGATTGAACAGCCTTTTAAAAGTAAGTAATCCATAGATATTTTTGTGAGAGATTGTAAATGACTGGAGTATTCAGTTTACATGGTCAGGGAGGATATAAAATTTTCAGCTTCAGTGGAAAAAATTATTTGAGATAATTAAGAACATTCAGAAAGTTTGCTGCTACAAGTTCAACTATAATTAGAGTTGAGACAGAGATGTAGTCAAATGAAGCAAGACCAAGTTGTTTGGCTACAAATAGCAGAGTTATATAAGAGAGAGAAAAATCTAGGCACTTATTCCCAAGAAAAGTTGGAAGCATCATCCTTTTGGACTCCTCTACTGTTCATGGAAATTTACGAAACTAAAAAATACTGCGGTGAAAATTTAAATAATTTGTTTTGTAACTTCAAACTCAATTTCAGAAATAATCATCAGAATAATTTTTTAGATAAATAACTCAAACTTTGCCTGTGCACTGTTTGTGTTTTTTTGTCAAGCCATATTCAGATATTTGGTAAGTGGGGAGTATTTTATTTCGTACACCTTCGATGAAAGGTAATGCCTATGAACAAAATTTGTTGCTTCTTTTTAAACCATTTATTTTCAGTCCTTCTGGTTCGGAAACGAGACCAGTGCAGATACATAACTAGAAAAACCAGTCCCGCGCTCTGAGATTAATGTGCATGATGACTGAATGTAAACTTTCTTGTCTGTGCATGTGCAATCGTTTCTCCTTTTCTATTTGATGACATACATGCAAACAAATCCTCGCAGCATCATTGTAAATGGCCCTGATATCTTATTCATCAGGTTTATTCGTCCTCCTCCTGCCGTATTTCTTCACACGTTCACAATCATTACTGCTGGGATCGGAGGTGGGGGTTCGGGGGGCATTTAAGTTGTTGTCTTTGTTTGTTGAATGTTTATAGCTTCCGTTAGCACAGTCTCAACGACCACTGAGGAACCAGTAGATACAAAATCCAAATCCTCCCATAAAAGAGGAGATGCCCTCTGGGCAGCCATAGCTCATAGTTGGCCTGATTTAGTGGCAGCCAGGAATCCAGGCTTGAATAAAGACAGAGAGAGCGAGGGCAGAGTGGGAGAGATAGAGGAAAAGATAGCTCCCTGCGTGATAAATAGCCCCGGCTCCCTCTATTGCATTAGCCGTCCAGGCCGATAGATTGCGAGCCCAATAGACCCAGACGTATGCGATTGGTTTCTCATATAAAAGTTGCATATTAAATTCCTCCACAGGACTGTGCCCCCCAAGCATGAAGGAGGGATGGGAGAGATGGGAGTTAAAAAAGCAGAAAGTGGTGAAAGAAATGGAAGAGCAAGAAAAAGGCTTTTTATGAGAGATGAAGCGAAGGCAGACTTGGGGAAGCCTGAGAAGAAGGGGGAAAGCTAATGGCAGCAGGAAAGTAGTTTGATGGTGGAAAAGACAAATGGTGATGTCATGTATTTAATAAGTCCGTGGATATTGGACGATGAGTGCGACCGTACGTCCATTTAATCAGTATTGCCTCCGAATGAAGATTTCTCTCCTGTTTTGTACACGCCCTCTCTTCCCTCTGTTCTCAGCCTTCCTCCACATGCTAACGACCCCTCTAATTGTTTCCAAGCTCATTAAGATGCTGCTGTTTTAATAGTAATTAATCCGTCATTTGCCTACATGCAAACACAGGCCACTGAGGTTTGTTCATTGCTGTTTCAATACACTGATAATGCAGTAGATGATTCAAAGCAGATAATATCCTGCTAATTTAGCTCATCACTGTTAATTGGTTGTTAAGTGCCTTTAATTACCAGGCAGGCTTTGGGATTTGGGTGTGCAGAAAGAGAGTGTTCGCTGTGATTGTCCCTGCCCGCCTAATGAATCTTGAGTGAACTTTAGAAAGTGAAACAAATGACCGAAGAGGAGACACACTCTGACCCTGTTTTCTCTTTCATATAGGCTGATTTCTCTCCTCTTTCCTTCTCCTTTGTCCTCCTGTCCCTTCCTCCATCTCCTTCTCTCTCTCTCTCCATCTCTTCCTCCAGATATTATTAACTCATTAAGTTTTTTTCATTATTTTTAATAAAAGATGAGTTATGGCTTTAGCCTCACTGTGGCAGCACACCACACCCCTCCTCTCTCCCTTTCCTCTTCAACCATTTACTCCCTTCCCTCTCTGCTCCTCCCTCCACCCCCAAGTCCCTCCACGTTTGTGCCTCGTCTCTCGGCCATGTTGCACGCTGTCTCTCTGATGCGTTTGACCCCTGAACTGCGACTTCTGACCTCGACGCCGCCTCTTACAACCTTTCGTCCATCTCCTTCACTTTCGCCACAGCTACACCCGTCTATCAATCATCTCTCTTTCTCATAGTGCTGAGCAGTCTTTAGATGGCATTCATAAGATTTATGATTCATGATCCGCTCTGTTTGTGTGTGTGAGAGAGAGCGCGTGTGTGTCTGAAGAGAGAGATAGTGGAAAGAAAAGGGGATAAAGCGAAAGACAGACTATAGAGATAGGAAAAAAGTGTCTTGTCGATGACACAGAATAATGACAATATCCATGATTGATAGCCTATCTGGAGCAAGTCGGGTGTGTGCGTGCTTTTTGTGCCTTTGTATGCATGCATACGCTGCTGTGTTTGCTCTACATTCATTGGATGTTAAAGAAGCAGTGATGAATGGTTTTCATGGGGTTTGAGATGTCAGTGGTCACAGGAAAAGGGTGTCAAGTGACCAGGACTGTCAAGGGACAGGGTATTATTTTTCTTGCAAAAGAAGGAGAAGAAGAAACCTGAATCAATTTGTGGCAAATAAGAGCAGTTAACCAGCGTCCACTTGTCTTGTCCTCCATACTACCAGCGAAATTAGATTAAAAAAAATCTTTTTAAAGCCTCTTATTACATTTGGGTTTGGGTGTTTTGCTGCTAATAAATACTCACACTCCTCGCATCGATGGAAAGAGTTGTGTACAGTAATCATTCTTCCTTACTCCTCTGAGCATTAGTTTGGTGTGAGCATTTAAGGAGAAAATCAACAGTTACTGTGCAAGCGAAAGCCGCGAAAGAGGTTCCTGCAGGCTCTGCACCAGAACCAAGTAAAACAGTTTTATTTTTTAATACAATTTTCTGTTTTAGTCTATGAGAAATGAATGTATGTGACATCAATACTTATATATTTGTATCCAAATAAAGCCAAGTATAATATGAGACCAGGACTCTTTAAAACCTGAAAACATCCTACCTGCATGTTTTTCTAACATATTTGAATATGTGAATATTTATTATTAGAAAAAACAATACAAAGCCAAATAGAATACCTTTTTGCAAATTTCTGTAACAGGCTATAAAAATTACAAAAGTTTTTATAACATTTTGTAATTGTAAGGAATAACTCAGGACACCCTCACAATCATTCTCTTTTATAAAAGCTAAAATTACACTCAAACAGATACTGATGTGCATGGTCAGAAGATTTATAATCAGCATTTTTGAAGGGGATTTAATATTTTAATATTTTTAATATTTAGACTTTTAGTTTGAGAGTGAACACCACAGTGAGATCTGAGGAGATTATGCAAGGCCTTCAGAAAGAAGATGGCAGCAGTGAAACAGTCGACAGTGAGTGAGGGACATTTTAAATAGCTTCCAACATAGCCAGGCTTGGCTGTGTGTGTGATAGAATGGTGTGTGTGTGTGTATGTGACATTTATTTTAGGTTATTTGGCCTCTCCTTTTGAAAGCTGTTTTTACACTAGTGCAATAAAATAAATCATTGTCTATATGAACAATAATTAAAGGAATACTGTGTCCTGAATCTAGAATAAAAAATAATCAGCAGTATAAAAAAAGGTTTTTTAATTTAAATGTCAAATTTAAGTGTTTTTAAGATTAGTTTCTTGAAATGTGCTTACATAAAACTAATAATATAAAATACATGATCTTTTACAGTATATGTTATTGTATGCCTCCAGAGAGTTCCTCAAAGGAAATAAGTTACTGCTTGTGTGACATTTTCAAGTAACATTTTCAGATAATATGCTGTTTCTGTGTCACTCAAGTTCTAAACAAATACATTACGCGCAACATCCTGCATTACCATCAGAGTATTTCAGGAATTTCTTCTTCGTTGCTCCTTGTATATATATATATTTATTACTTATTAAATAGGAAAAAGGAGTGTATCGATTTTTTTTCACTAGTAGTGTTTATATTTCAATTCAATACATACATTTGTCAACTTTATACAACAGTAGGAACAAGAATGTGTGAGTGTTGGTTATAATTTCACAAAATGAATACATTACACACATTGTATGCTACACATTTAAATCATGGGCCAATTTACTGAAAGTCTCTTAATCCCTTTTCCTCTCTTATTAGTTGATTTTCATAGAACATGCAGTTCTTGATAACTTTCTCATTCCCAGACGCTCTTTCCAAGTTCGAGATGCGGTGCGTCATGTTTCTACTGGGGTGCACTCTGAAGTCAGGATGAAAAATGTCCACCAGTTAATGAATGTGGTGATCCATAAGCTAATTGGCTGGTGCCATTTGTTCCTGCAGAGCTTCAATACTTTCTGTTTGCCTTCCCGCTGTGAGAACACATTGATTCTTACTGATGAGGTGTGGAGTTGTTGAGGTCTTGGGTTCTCTTGTCTTTTCTCAGAATTAGTGGTGTTGAATCCTAAAGGAAAAACAAAAAGACAATAAAAAGTTTCTCTATTCATAGTAATGTATCACGAAAAAGATGAAAATAAAAAAGAAGCTATCATTTAAAACCATGTATTTCCACTGAGTCATGGCAGTGCTCAAAACATTTAGGATGTATTTGATTTATATATAAATGTAGGTTCAAACATAACAGTTGAAAGAAGCATATTGTGTGAGAAATTGTGTTAATGCTGAAATGGTCTTCTATGTAGTTTAGAGGAGTCAGTGTCCATAATAAACCATTTGAATTAGTATTAACGCTACACAGTTTATTACAGAGTATATATAGTTTATTTTTGGCATAAAATAAACTATACATTTGATGTTTAGAGTCACATCAAATGTGACTTTAGAGTCACATTTGACTTTAACACAGCCGTTGCTTCAGAGCAAAAAATAAATCAAGACTACTGATTTTACATAGCTGTATCTGATACCTTTAAACTGCCCCGTCTTTTTTAGAACCTCCTGCCCTTTTTCCTGCTGGAGGGACGTACTGGACCCTCCAGTCGTCATCACAACATTGCTTCTCCATGCTGTCCACTGATGCTGTTTACAACCCTTCTTAGGAGTTTTATAGTTTGTATAAGCTAGGCAGATTCGCAGTTCCACCAGGTGTTTTCTAATTGCTAGTCTGGTGGAGCTGAGTAGCAACCAGTAGAGGCTGGTAGCTCGGCTGGGGACTGAAGCACCAAGGCGGAGCTTTGGGGAAATAGCTCCGCTATTTCCGCTTTGCAGAAGGCACTGCAAAAGAACTGCAAAAGAGACAGTCCATTCCCAATCCATTCTGGGTTGGGAATGACTTGGGATCACACAGAACAAGGTAGAGAATGTCACAAAGAGAATGGATGTCTGGATTTTCCTACTGGGCCTGTATAACCAGTCATCTCATATCAATAAGTGGAAGAGAATGGAGGGAATGTGTGAACTATTTTATTTCCTCTTTACAATTGCCAACTGTGTGTTAATCTGTCACATACAATTCCAATTAACACACAATTGCCAACTGTGTGTTAATCTGTCACATACAATTCCAATTAAAAGTTTTTGTTGTAGTGTGACAAAACAAAATAATGAACAATAGTTATAGAAACAAATTATACCTGTACTTATTTACTTTCTCCAAACTTTTCATAAGATCTCTGCAGGGGAAATAAAAACAAGCAGTAAAACTGGATAACAAGTGCTGAAAGCAAATTTTCTTGGCCTAATAAGCATATTGCCATATGGCCTAGTGCACTGTGGATGACACAGCAAGGATCTGTGTCACAGTTCATTTGTTCTGGGCAAGATATGGCCTGTGGGGGCTATAGTGATGTCAGTATGTGCGGTATATCTACTTACATGTGGCATTATGGTTGGTTCTGCTGTGGCACTGAATATGTGGGGGGTTGTAGCGTCTCCGTCCATCTTCGTCTGTCTGTTGCGCTTTTTCCTCAGGCTGACTGATGCTGGATCAGGGGTGTACAATGGGCTCAGCTCAGCACTGGCTCACTGAATATAAAGGGATGACACATTCACATAGAAAGCTAAATTAACTTTGTGTTTTACAGAATGGTAGAATAACTCATAAAATAGAGCCAATCTTATTGTTTCAGTACGGTCTCCCCAAATGAGGGCCTCTTTAATACATGACAGAAGCATCATCATAGGATGTCAATCATAAACTAAGAGTTGAAGTTTTATGTAAATACACAAAGTTCCAAAAGCCAAAAAACAAATTACCCCTGATTGCCACTGACATCTGTGGTAGCTGTGTCATTTGTAGACTGAGTGGTTGGAGCAGCTCCTCTGCTGCTCACGTCCTGAAGCATGACATTTTGAGATGTTATTGCTTCTGTACAGGAGGCAGAGGTGTGACCACACAGTGTCACCTCTGTGAGCTGCTTTCTGGCTAAGAATTGAAAGAGGAAAGGCAAAATAATTGTAGGAGAAAAACATGGTAAAACAAACACCGCATATTCTGACTGAAGATTATGCTATTAGTAAAATTTAAGAGCTTCGAAGCAGCTGCATCACCTGCTGTAAAAGTGGGAGAAGATTGCTGACTTCTCCAGTCATTGTATGTAGGGAAACGGCATTTCAGTAGATGAGCATAAGCTGACCTGAAGTCTTTGTTTAAGGCTCCGTAGATGACGGGGTTGAGGGCTGAGTTGGCATACCCCAACCACAAAACAATAGAAAATTCTGGTACTGTGCCAGGGTCTGGATGCTCCTTGAGACCTAGCACTGTGAATAATATGAAATAAGGCAACCAACAGACAACAAAAGCTCCAATCACAGCTGCCAATGTCAGGGTGGCTTTGTGGTCTTTTAGTGCCACAGCTGTCACACCAGAAACCAGGGTAGTACTTGTGGAGGGGCTGTTTCTGCAGTTATAGCTGGTGATGCAAATAGGTCGAGCACTGATAATTCGCTTGGCCTGTGCCCGAGCAATGCGTAGAATTTGAAGATAGGTCCAGCACATAGCCAACAGAGGCAGATAGAAGGTGAGAAGAGAGTCTGTAAGTACATATGGCCTGTTCAGCTCAAAACGACATCTCCTCTCAGAAGCCCTGGGCCCGTGATTCTGCACCGTCCCATTAACAGTGTTCCATCCCATCTGGATTGGCAAGAAAGACACAGCCACTGACACTGTCCAGACACTCACCAAGGCTACAGCAACTTTCCATGGCAACACCAGAGAGGCGTATCTCAGAGGCATGGTCACTGCCAGGTACCGGTCCACACTAATGGCGAGCAGCGTTAGGATAGAGGCCGTGCACAGCATGACATCCATGGAGATGTAGAAGTTGCAAAAAACTGGGCCAAACGGCCACTCATCACTGAGTTGGAGGAGAGCGGAGAACGGGAGGACCAAGAGGCCGAGCAGGAGGTCTGTGACAGCCAGTGACACAATGAAGCAGTTAGTGAGGCAGCGGAGGCGTCGTGAGGCGCAGACAGCTAGACACACCAGCACATTACCACCCACAGTCAGGAGGATGAGGAGGGACAGGATGACACCCAGCATCACTTTTGACAACATTATTACCGGTGCGTCACTGGAGACAACGTAAAGTCTCTGCTGTTGAAGCTGATTGTGAACCAGTTTTATGCTGTGTCTTTTACTTCAATGGAAAATGCTCACTCTTTACAGGGACACATGCTAGAGGCTTCAAGTTGACAATGTAATTTTAAAATCTTTTGTTGATGCTTAGGAGGTCCCGTTTTCAAAAAAGATCTTCCAAGCATGCTGTCCTTTCAGCTTTGGCTGTCCACATACATGTTTATTTCCCTGAAAAAACACCTAAAGGTTTTGATTCTAATGTGTGATGTCTTCTTCTTTTCAAAACATTTTTATCCCAGAGTAAAGCCGGGTAGTCAGCTTTTCCTTCTGGACAAACACTGTGACTTGGAGGTGCAACCTTTTTTCCTTCTGTTGGCTAGTTGTCAGCGTTCCCTTTAATGCCATTTTCTGTAGATGTAGTGACACCTAGTGGACAAAGATGATAAGTACAGTTAGCAAGAGAGAGGTTTCTTTGAATCCTGTTTCATTATCAAATGCAAATTACATGGCAATTTTCCCTACTGAGCTGTATAATTTTCTAGATTAGAAAAAGCCTATCAAATATGGATTTATAGTAATCTGTGAAGAATGTTACACATCTGCATTAAAATTACATTGAAAATATAAAGACTCAACAAAAGTAATGCATTTATAGAAGGTAACATATTAAAGTTTGACATTCTGAAGAAAAATCTGTTTTACAGCAATCAGTGAGCCAAGTGGTCTGCAGGAGGTAGATACTTTATTACCTTTAATGAGAAAGCTTGGCTGATCAGATATGAAGGGCTCAGGGTAAAAGAAAAAAAAAAGAATAAAATAAAAAATATCAGATACCACAATCAACTTGAAGAAAAAAACATTCTCAAAATACAGAGAAGGCATAGATTGTCACATATTAGAAGTATTGATAAAATTGTATTAAGAATCATCACAATGGCTTTTAAATAAGAAAAAAAATACAAGATTGTGGGAAAAAATATTTGGAGGCAGCATAATAATCATTGAGCGCTATGCATCCAAGCATTCAGTGACTCTGGGTTGGCAAAGTGGTTATTGAGAATTTGATTAAATATGAGAATTTAGATGAAGTGGGGAGTGTATATGGACATGCTGCTGAGAAGAAAAAAAATGTAACCTTAGATTATATATAAAATGTTCATGACAAAACAAAAGACACACACTTTTATTTAAAGATGTGGTTTCTCAAGAATCTGGTACCACAACCTGAAAAAGATTGGGATTGTTAAATTGTCCTATATGTCACAAACATATAGGACCATAGTCATCACTAAATGTTTGGATTGTTTTACTTATTGTTTTTTTTATACTATTTATCTCCTAGGTACAGTAAATATTTTGAAGACATCCACTCAGGTATGCTTCTCTTTTTTTTCCCCACTGCAAACAATTCAGCAAAATATGATTGTTACTGCAAGATGCCAAAATCTGCTATTAAATGTATATGCATTTGTTATCATATAGTAGATTGTAGGTGTCTTAATCTCAGCTTTATCAAACTCTCAAAATGCATTCAGGCTCACACAGTTTTGTACATTCATCCAACTCATATCCTAGCTGTAAAACGGTGCTTACAGAGAAGCCCCTTATAGGCAATTAGCTACTGCATGAGCGGGTTTCTCTTTGTGATAAATCCTTCACCTAAACTTGAATAGCAGGTATATATTTTTAATGCCAGTTTTGTACTTTGCAGTTCTCTTTTGATAATCTTTGTGGACTTCATGTTGTTTTTTTCATCCTACTTTATAAATATTTTAATTTGTCCTGATCATTCATCACTGATTGACCCCTGAGGCAATTCTTGAATCCACGTTAAGGTCGGATTCAAGAATTTTCTCTGGACAAACCTGCTTATCTTTTTATCTTTCCATGTTTTGTTATAAGGGTCTAAAAACCTCTATTTCTGGGATAGAAGTATTTTATTTTTTTTATTTATGTTGCATTTTTTGTTCACAGTTGTCATGTCATTATTGAACCTGAACTACACAGGTTGGAATAAGGGAGGAAAACAGTCTTTTNGTAATGATTCAACAGTAATGATTTTGTGAATCATTACTGTAGATTCACAAAAATAATAGTATCTGACTTCCCACATGCATAGTTTGATTACTTCATTTTAGTCTTGCTGTTCTTTCAATATGGCGACGACTAACGACCAAATCATCAGCAAGCTGGCAGATTAGAACGCAATAGCTATAGCTTTTCTAACTTCTTGTACGAGCTTCAGCTGTACCACAATACTAATGTCAGCTTGTGTGTTTTGAAGAGTAACAAAAGAAGAGAAATTCAGTTTCAGTTGTGTTAACCTTTCCTCTTCTTCACCACAAGCAGGAGTGGGGCCCCCAAGTGGCCTTTGCCTGTTCCTTCACACAGTTTTAGAAGTTTTGCTCATAAACTTCTCTTTCCATTCCCTTCTGCAAGGAAGGCAAACATGTCTGACTGACTTTTCTTGGACCTATTTAAATCTAATGCACCAGGTTAGCATGGGTGACTCTGAACATGCTTTCTAATTCATTAAATTGTCTATACATTGTTTTGTTAGTATCAATAATATCCATAATTACAGTCAGTGAGATGTGGTCTTTGCTAACTTCCAGTTTTAAGTTCTTTGCATGTGGGCTCCTGATGCTATGTGTTCCTGTTGGCATCAATCAAAAACAAACAAAAAAACCTCCCTGCCATGACATTACTCAACTGCTCTTTCCCTTCAATATTTGTTCATCTCTTATGGTCATTACAAGTTGATTGATAGGGTTTGATATTTTTCATTAATGTTGGCTAAAAGTGTCACACTTGAACACAAGTAGAATTTGAAATATGCCTAAGACTTAAAAGTAAGCATTTACCTTCCCTCATTATTCTGTAAATGTAAATACAATTTTACACCAAGTTGTGGTATCAGTACACTCTCATAGACATGTATTTTTTTCTACCTTTTAGGGACTCATAAGATCAGTGATGACTGATTGAGTTTGTACTATATGCAAAATATACTTTGATATGGAGCTATTACTACAAATAAACATAACCTACAGTCATTTGCCACTTCTTAAGTCTCGTTGGTAGTATCAGATTAGACCTCTTTTTGTCCTTTAGAAATATCCCTATTTGTTTTAGCATAGAAAGATCAAGATATTGGAGAGTGTACTCAGGGATTTTGGTCCATTTTATAATGATAGCATCACATGGTTTTCTCAAATATATCCTATTTCACCACGTCCCAATTTCACCACGTTGTATTGTTTTGAGAACTGGTGACTATAGAGGAGGTGAGTAAGCTTGTTGTAATGCTCAAAAAACTTGTTTCTAGATGATTTGAGCTTTGTGACGAGGTCATCAGAAGATGGGTATGCTGTGTTCATAAAGGGATAGACATGATTAGCAGCAATGCCTGAATTTCCCCACCGTGGAACAATACAGGATAGTTTAGTGGCTGTGGTTTTAAACCAGGGCTCAGTTTGAACTACGGGATCTGAAATCTGCCAAGAAATTATCACCATACAACACTAAAGTCATCCTGAACTGTTTGATGCAATAAAGGATCAACCTAAGTTTTCATCATCACCAAATTATGTACTATGTGATTGTGGCAGTTGAAATCCAGGTTCATTGGACTAGGAAATGTTTTTATCTGTTAATATCCATTTTTATAAACTTGTTTGAACTGTAGCTTTAATATAAATTCAATTCAGTTTATTAACGTCGTGTATAACAGGAGCGCAAAGAAGAGTAAAATTGAGTCTGAATATAGTTTAGTATTTTCGCCTTTGTTAAATTTCTAGTGCTAGATGAGCAAGAATATTTAATCTGTGCCTGGCAGAATAAGGCTAACCATTTGACAGAATGAGTGTATCTGTGTGGAGAATATCTGTGAGTCAGTGATTGGTGGGTAAGCACCTTTTCTCTTGTTTGAATATGTATGTAGGTTTGGTACAGACAAAAGAGACGGACACTGACTTCATGTCAGGACAAGATGGAAGAGGTTTAGACATTATTAAAATAACATCTCAACTGTATGACTGTACTGCCTTACAGAAATCTGAACTCTTCTAATCTTCGTATTTTTCTGACCAGTTGGGGCTTTTGAACATCTTCCAGAGCAAACACTGATTGTCCAGCAGCCCACCAGAGCTTTAAGAGCTGATTTCAAATGCAAGTAATGACTGGGACATTTTATCTGGGAGGATCAAAGACTTATGAGACACACATTTCAGCAGTGTTCATCATCAAAATATTTCTTTCACTGTGAGCCCACTTTCAAAGTTTATGTCTTCAGCATCACACACAGGTAGCTCCTCAATTATCTAAGTGCAAGATACTCAAAGTATCTTACACAATAATATATCAGGGTTATATTATATTATTGAATAAGGTGCACTATGTGTTCTCTACTAATTCTTAAAATTTACCATTTTTATTTTGGTCAGTACATTTTCCGCTGTGTTTTTACTCCAGTTTACTCCAGTTAAGATTTATTTTAATATTCTATCTTAACCAGACACCCATCAGAATGTGATGAGCCCAGGTCTAAAAGAGGGTAGCAAATATCTTGCTTTCGTTATATTCAGTGATATGCTCCTGTCAGACTTACTTCATTAAAAATAAAATGAAGTGAGTCATGCTGAGACAATGTCTTAGCACTGATAAAAGGCAAAATTAGAAAAACTGATCGCTTATTTACGCTTGGCTATTTTAAACCTGACCATCTGATGTTTCTCATAAATGTCTTATTGTTGTTGTCCCTCATAGCAAACAGCCACAACTGTCACTGCATCTTCATAATCACATCCAGGCTCACATGGTCACGACCGTCCAGATGGACGACCAGTACCATATGTTTGGTTAATGGGTTTTAAGGACAGTAAGGGGCTGGAAATAAGTGCTCTGTTTTTCAGAAAACACAAAGGCTGCGTTGCTTTCAGAGGTTTCCTGAGAAAGACTGTTTCATGTTTTTGCATGACAAAAAGATATCTTTGTGTTTGTAGTTTTAAGATGTTCTCAGTGGTCTGACAGCTGAATTTGTTTCCTGGGTGTTTCTCCTATGGAATCAAAGTTTTGTTTCAGCTGTCAATAATTGTCAAAGGTGTACAACTTTTCCCAAATCAATCTTTTACATGCAGCAGCATGATGTATCACCATCATTGACCATGTTCCTTTAATGGTTGCACTGATCAATTACTTATGGATTCATTTGCAAATGTTCAAAATTGAGAATAACCTCAAAAGATACAGTGAAATTTTAAAACACATTTTTTAAAATTGCTGTTTAACAGCTTCCTTTGCTTTTTGCCTATCCTCCAAAAAGAAAGATGAAAATGAGCCAATAGGTTTTATTCAGCTTTATGGATGCCCCTGCTGCTCAGAACGTCTCTGGTGAAAAGAGACCAATTTTGTGAGATTAAAGGCAAGCTCGAAAAAGAAGCAGCAAAAAGAAACAAAAATCTGCAGCAGTGACGCTTTAGATCATATAATCTGAAAGTGGAATAATGAGGTTATTTATTACTCAGATGGATCCGTTGCTTAAATTTTGGAATTATGCATCCCAGGTGTACATTATTTGACTTTTTTTGCTTTTAGCTTATTTTACAACCCTGATTGGGTTTTATGAAATAAGTATTGAAGCAATATCTGGTCTTTTTAACTCAAAACTTTATCAAAGCAATCCTATCTTGTCTCACAAGTGTAGAGTAATTCGTCTGAATATGTTTATGTCGAGTTAAGAAAATGGAAGTTAATTTCACACTTCGCTGATATGTCAGTCGGTTGGGAAATCAACTTTTCTATTCCACTCAGACTCAGAAAACAACTATAAACTATTCACTATACAATTTAATTTTATGAAGACAATGTGATTGCTTCAAACTGTACTCAAAATGAAATATTTTCTGCCATATTTGCATATAAAAATGTTCACACGGTAGTTTACTTTTGGTTATGAGCGGTAAGCTGCAAATATGGGTTAATATAAATCAAGATTTAACAACTGTAGGACTGAAAAAGTTATTATGAAACCTACTGCATTTTAGTTATACAAAAGTATAGATAATATAAAGTTCTAAGAAACAGAAGTAAAAAATGATATGATTAAGTGGCTTTAGGTAATTAAATATTAGCTTAAGTTCTTATTGTAATGCTGTCTGTAAAGGTCTATAAATTATGAAACCATGTGGTTTATCAGAGCAACATATAAATGATTTATTCATCCTAATGAATTTCAACATAAAATCAAACATTATGTTCCTTTTTCTCATTTGCTTCTATAAACTGACCTTCTGCTGCATTGTGTGTGCTACTGTGTGTGTGTGAATGGGTGTGTTTGTTTGTGTGCCCACATCTGTCTACTTGTCTTTTCTTGAATCACTGGAGTAGAAAGGAAAAGGTCTGGGATGGTGGGTTGCTTAGTAACCATTGTGTGTTTTGCCCAGTGGCAAATTGAAACACGTTGAGCAACGCGTTCGTTATCGGAGACCAAGAGGGGGAATCTAACAAATAAAATATTCATGCACACCAACAGCATGTATTTGTCGCACACACCTAGACACACACAGATGCGCTAACAAGTTCAGGTCAGGTAGGGATAATTGATTGGCTTCAGAGTGTCAGTTTTACTGCACTTCGATTATTGTAGTAATGCAGAAAGCTCCCACAAAATAGAAGCCTGAGGACTTTTAGTAAAATATGAATGGATAAAAAAAAAACACATTAAGCTTCAACCTTTTTTTTTCTGTCAGGTCTTGCATTTACATGTTTTTGCTGCTGCTTTTAAAAATATGCTTCCTCTAAAGAGCTCAGCTCAACACACTGCACTCTGACCGTTTCACGACACTAAAACCACATCCTCCCAACATTTGACTGGTTCACTGCAGAGTCACATATCTTTCTCAGACGGGTTTAGTCTTCACTTTCAGACGTGTAATTCACGTTCAGTAGCTATGCTGCAATAATTACTCAATCTGAACATTTGAAGAATATGGACATAGTAAGGTTCCAAATAAGATAACCCAAAAAAAGAACAGCAGCATAGCGTTTTACTAACCTGTTCTCATATTGGTCACCTGACACAAACATCAATTCATGTTCTGATGTTTACTTCTGAAGGTTCCCCTTTTGTATAGTGTGCCATACATGTGCTTTCCTAAAAAGGTATTTGAACCTTTGAGCTCATGTTTTCCCAAACCTGATTGAGTTAGTTTGTAACTAAAAACTGTGGAAACACTTAATATATCTAAAAAAAGGAGAAAAGGGAACAACAGTCCAACATGGGAAAAGGTTTATTAAGCATCTGTTATTTGAATTTTGGTAAAAATGTTGGGAACTGAATTCCGAGATCCAGTCTGCTCAACCCACTTTTTCATTTTATTGCTTCACATAATTGACAGTCAGAAATTAACAAAGCATTTAAGATTCATATGAGTAGCAAAAGGGTTGCTCTGCCTTTTCCTTTTCCCGTCTGCTTATTTGTATTTGCTCTGCCTTCTTGTTCATCTATCTTTCATAGATGCTTGCAATACATTCTGCTTCTATGTGTACATTTTGTAAAAATCATCCAGAGAGGTTAAAAGTCAGACCATCGGCTAAGAAGTTTAAAACTTTTTTTCCTACAATAGCTTCATTACAAGAATATACAGACTGAATGTTGTAATTATCTCATCAAACCACCCTCTTTTGTACATGTCTGTTTTCAGTTCTCTTCTGTGTAATTCAAATTTGTACACATAACACTTTGAAAGGGGCTGACAAAACAAGATAAATAAAATCATTAAATAAAACCAAGCTATAAAATAAAACAGAAACCTTGTTTTACTGGTGTGGCATTTTCACACCAGTTTCACAAATGGAAATTTGTGAATCTAAATTCACGTCACATCATTTTCTCAAAGACACCTTTAGGTCTTTTGAAGGAGATGTTCTTTAAAAAAAAAAAGGAAATTGTGATGCGATTTGAGTATTCCTGAGCAAAGGCACATAAAACTAACCACAGATTCTGCTTCTCTAAACTGACCTTTGTCTGCATCTGCATTTGAATGCAAATAAAAATGGGAAGCCTGCTGAATCTCAGCAAGTGAAGAAAGAATACATTTAAGCTTTCATTTTTGTGGATACAATTTAGGAAATAATAAAACTGACATATCACAGATAATTATTGGAATCAGTTGTAAAATTATTGCAATACATTTATGTGAATTAGAAAACAAAATAATGAAAAATCATCCTTATGCTGTTGCACAAATAAGGAAAGGTTGAGAAACAGAAAAGCAATGGCAGGACAGTCCTGCCCTCTGTCCGACTGTTCAAATCTGACAACACATTATGCATAAAATAATCGACAAACATGAATGTTTATACTCACCTCGGGGCTGCTTTTCCCTCACTGTGCTGACACTCCTGCTACTCAGTTGCTCTCCCAGAGAGAACCACAGTGTGTCTCATGGAGAGTGTGTGTAATGAGGGCTTGAGAGAGCGAGAGAGAGAGAGAGAGGAGAAAAAAAGAGCCAGGAAGGTCCTTGAATAATCTTCTCTCTCTCTGTGTAACTTTTACTCTCTGATTCTGCTCTATTGTTCTGATTTTACACATCTCCTCGGATAATTTGCTTTGGCTAGGCTTGAAATAGCTTATTCATTTTCCTGTCATTTCTTCAAACCTGCTTGTGCAAGCTGCAACAATTAAGCAGGCTCTCTTTGACTATAGGCTCCTTATTATTTTTATCTTTTAATTCAGACAATTTGCTATTTTCAAGTTCTAATTTAAGTGCTGGGGAGCTGAGCTCTTTAGGGTTGATATGAGAAATGTCTTTCCCCTCATGTCTTAAAACACATGCAGGTGCACTGTAAGCTGGAACAATTGTACAGGATTTAGGATGTATCTTTGAAAATCAGTCACAGTTCCAAGGTAGTGATGTTAGCAATAGAAAGGTCCTTTTCCTGAACCTTTCAATCTATTTTTCATGCGCTGTTGTTAGTGTTGTGACGTGTCTCCTTTTTTCTTTTCTTCCCAAAGACGATTCATCTTCAGACCTCAAGGCAAAGTTGTTATCATTTCTCTTTTTATTGCCTTTGTCCATTTTTCTCTCTTTCTTCTTATCACTTCACCAGAGTGAATTCAAGCTGAACATAAAATGTCTGGTTTGAATCCAACCCCTTTCTGTCTTGTTCAGATCTTAACTGATGGTGAATTAATTAATTCTTTCTCTCTTTTTGTGTCACCTGCCTCTCTTTATGCCTTTATCTTCACGTCAGTCCATCTCTGCCAATTTCTGGAAGTTTTGCTTTTCTTTGCTCCTTGAGACTTCTCCTGTGAGTCATAATAACAAGGTTTTAGTATTGTTCTGCTGCCAAACCCTGAGAGATAACCTATCTTTACCTCACATTTCTTTATTCTCAAATCCTCAGATGTTTTTCTACAACTACCAGGTTTCTCTCTCCCTTTCAGAGGCTTTCCTGGAGTTACCCTGCAGCATTTATAACGATATTATTATGATTGTCGAATCCATAGTGAGTTGCTATATGTGACGACAAGAGCACCTTTGAATATTTCAAACTGTGACATTCATACGCTGCATCCGTAAGTGTGTTTGTGACTTCTTTTAGTGATATTCTTTTGTTTATAGCATACCAGTATAGACTGTAGGAGAAAAAACAAGAAAAAAATGAAAGTGTAGGAGTAATAAGAAAGAAAATATAGTGAACAGACTAAGAAACAGAATATTTTGAAACTATTAGTTAGAAAAAATGGTTAAAGTGGTCCCAGAAGAACTGATAGACTTCACCCACTTTCTATATCAGAGACTTGCAAGAGTATCCACATCTAATCTTCCCACATCACAGGCACAAAGCTCAGTTTAATATATACAGATTTTATGCAAAATTCAGTAGGACAAACACTGAAGTGAAAGGAAATAATGCATGTTTTTAAAAAATAATTTTTCTAAAGAAAATCTAAAAAGTAAGGCCTTTGTCATGGAGAAGTGCTTATTTTGTTGTAGAAACAGCAAATGTTTTGGGGTATGTGCTTTTCACAAAATTAAATGTTTGTGCACTCATATTTTCAAAATTGGTTTAACTTAGTCAGACTGGATGACCAGCATCTGTGAACATCAACTTTAAAGTGTTCCCACAAATTTTCAACTGGATTTAGATCTTTACTAACACATAATAAAACATAATTATGCTTTGATTAGTTATTTATCCGTAGCTTTATTTTAAGGGGAATTGTCTTGCTGTAGTCTCTCTGCCTCTGTGCCAAAATTTTTGGAGACTCAAACATTTTTTGAGTCTACAAAAATATATACAGTCTTGGTCGGTGTGCAATTCTACTATTCTTTTTCTTTTTTTTGATAATCAACTGTGTAGTGTTGTCTGAGATGTTGAAAGCCAAACCCTGCTTCAAACCTCTCTACAGCTTTATGTCTGTTTATTTCTTGCTCTTCATGATGCCATTTGTTCACTAACAAACCTCTGACGCACAGTCGATTTACTTTAAACTGATGTTAAATTACATATTGATGAACTCCATCAGTAACTTTATATTGGACAGTTGTGTGCTTCTTTCTATTGTACTTTAAAATTTTAAATGTGAAACATTTAGAAAAAACATGCATGATTATTCATACTTATGAACAACTTTGTGTTAGTCTCCCTCATAAAATCCCAATAAAATGCTTTAGTTTGAGGGTGTAACATTACAAAATGTCAACAAGTCCAAATAATATGAAGACATTTATTAGGCAATGTGGTTTTTTTTTTTAAAAAAAAAACATAATAAGACTTTATAAAGCAAAAAGGATTGATGGCTCCTAAAGAAAGGCTAAGATTATGGTTTCATTTATTTTCTTTTTGCCCTTTTTTCAGTATAAGCCTCAAGCATAAAGTTGAAGACAATTATAGCTTCCAACCTGTTTTAAAGGAAAGCTCATCAAGATTTCTTTTTTTATTTTATAAAAAAAAAACAACTGTTTAGTTTCTATTCATTGCTCTATATAAAAAGTGCAATATTTACTTTTTTGGGAAAGTCTAATTAAATCCAGAGATGTTGTTCATAATAAGTCAAATAGAATGAGCCAGATATATTTCCAAAAGGTTTTTTTATCTATACCACCAATTCCTGCCAACTGTGGTGTCAAGGATGCTCTCTGAATGGGATGGTTCCCGTGGTAACATGAACTGAAGGAGTTCAGGGAAAATACATTTTAGATGAAGGAGCCTTTTCTTTGAAATCTCAGAAATGTATTTGAGCTTCATAAATAATTTCCACAACGAGCAAAATTAGAACCAAGCTAAACTTTTATCTTAGATCCGTGCTGCCCAAGAAATTGATATCTAAGCATAGAAACTGAATCTTACTTTAGAAATGGTTCTTCATGCTGAAGAGACACCCCCGTGCATAAATCTTAAATGAAGACAGTGCTGTGGACAGGGTTACCAACAGTTAAAGCTTATGCATTTCCAGTCATCATTACTTAGAAATTCAAGCTAGTAGGTGTTTTTTTTCTTACATGTAAATAAGCATTTTAATTATTTTTGGTTAAAGCTATTCAAATGTACCATCAACACTTCGAATGAAATTAAATGTGCATCAAAAGACTGTGGCAGACAAAAGAAAACAAATAATAGGCTTGTTTGCTTGTAAGAAGAAAACATCTAAATTTTATTTTGTGAAAAGGTTCCATATTAAAAAAAAATAATATGGCCCATTTGGATGTAACTAAATAATACTATTAATAAGGTTTGGAGTCAGTTGTTTTGCTTATTACATAAACTTACAGATCTGTTTTACTCATTAATGAAAGTTCATTTTGTAATCATTTCATGTACAAAGTTATTATAAAAAAGAAATATTCTCAAAAAGGAAAAGTAGCTCAGTTTAAAGATTTTTATTCAGGCCATTGACGTTGAATTCAAACCGTGTGTCCATGGTAGCACATGTTTTTCACCAATGCAAAAAAATCAAAGCAAATTAGTCCACAAATTAAGTTATTGTTAAAGCATTGGAATAACGCAGAGTATGTTTTGAACACACTTACAGGACATTAAGTCAGCTTTTTTTTCTTCCATTTTTAGATTAATTGAGATTAAAAAAATATATTAATATTAATTTACAACCTAAGAATTGAGAGAGAAATTTAAGAATGATTTATTATTTTATTCAAAATAAGAATTCTCTAATATTTGGCTCCTTTTCAAGCTGTATTTCCCGGGTTAAACATTTTTGGGTTTCGCTGGAGTTTTGACTTTTTTTTACTGCTGACAGAATTAGTGTGAGTTAGTTTGTCTGATCTCGAGAACTGTTTGCAGGTTGGTGTGTGTGTGTGTGTGTCCCTTCTCATTCTACGGTGTGAACAGCAGGTTCAGCCTCCTCAGCTGAAACTCATCAACACTCATCAGAAGGACCCAGACTATTTATCATGTTCCTATTCTTCTTGAGGTTTTGCTTCTCAAAGTGCATGTCCAGTTCCCTAGTTTTTCCCTCAACAATAAAAATAATTAGAGCTGTTGTAAAAGAATATTTTAGTAATCGGACACTATAGAATATTTTTACGATTATCCGAGGAATCAGATCTCTCTCTCTCTCTCAGCCCCATTCCTACCGTTCGCTCCAGATCCGTGACGACCCGATTCCTCGTCACGGATGCCACAAAAGCTGTTGTAGTCCAACCATCGCACTGCAAAATTCAACAATCCTTATTTCTCCCCTAAACCCTCACAAAACGCTGCACAATTCAACACCATGCTGCTAGCACTACACAACAACAACTCATAGGCAGAAGTAAGAGCGCTGCCCACCACAAATAATCATCTGGCCGGAACACGGCCCGCTACATAATAAAACATAACTTAATGAAGCTGCGAGTCAGATAAATTTTCCTCGAGGAATTTTAATAATTGATGTACTCAAATCATTTGAGGAATCGTTTCAGCCCTAAAAAAAACAAAACATAGGTTCTTCTTTAGATGTCAGTTGTCTGAACTTCTTCGAGGGTTTGTGTGGAGATATTCTGTTCAGTTCCTTCAATCTTTTTCTTTTTCCTCTCTTAGCCCTCTTGGTGACATATTTCCTGTTTTTCTGACACTTCCCTCACTTCACTCACCTGCCTGTCCACCCTCCAGTGTGTCACTGCAACTCAGCGCCAACCTGGAAGACAAACATTATACTCCACCATAAACCAATCTCCTACCAACCTCAGTCTCTGTGGTTAAACTCACCTCCGTCTTGAGCATCAAACTCCTCATCACCAGTAAGACTCTGTTTCTATTCACTTCTGATCATCATCCAACTATTTTAATATCAATAAATAATTAATCACATACCTCTCCTGCTAGTGCCATCCTGGAATCTGGTGCCAAACCCAGAAGAGTCACATCCTTGAATATATTTTGTGATCGCCTCCTGTTGTCTGTACTTGTTGTTTGCATAGTGAACATCTCAGTTCTTGCACACACCTCATCCACTTTGCAAATTGCAATTCATTTGGTGGTTTAGGGTCATTGTCCATTTAGAAGACCTGTTTGCACTTGATATCAGCTGGGAAGTTAAAGTTAGTCAAATGTCAATATTTCCACATAATGTTCTGTCAATGTATTTACTGAAGTGCACCAGTTGCAGCCAAACACCCCCCAAAACATGACACTTCACTTACCCACGCTTCATAGCTGGGGTGATTTTTTTTTTTTCAAGCCTGCAATCTTCCCCTTTTTCCTCTGAATGTATTAATGATCCTGGCAAACCAACCTGTTTTGGTTTCATATAACCACAGCCACCAAACACCAAGATCTTTGACCCTGCAAGCATGTGAAAACCGAAATCTATCCTTTTTATAGCGCTTTTGCTGTGTAAGCAACCCCAGTGAGTTTTCTTCCTCTCTGAGGTTATTTTTGTCCCAGACTGATGTAGGAGTCATTTCACTGCGTTTCATCACCTGTAGTCAACATCTTCAAAGGCCTTTTGCTTTTGTTCTGGGTTTGATGCATTCATTTCACACCTAAATCCTTTCATCTCTGGAATCCTGAGGATGGCTGGGTTTTTCCATTTTGTTTATAATTGTTTAAACAAATTAGTGTCACCATTAGGCATCTGGGAAGTATTGGTACAGGACGAACAAGACTTGTTTCACAATTCTCTACCTGATATATTGAATGTTACAAAAGCAAAGAGTACGTTTGAGCTGTAGCTTTAGAAAACATCCAGAGATTTGCATCTGCTTTTTGAAGACTGTTGTGAAAATTTTTCATTATTCTGGCATTTAGCAAATAGAAAGAATTTTATAACACTAACTTCTCCAGTAAAGGAAAATACATGCTTTTTGTTTAGTTTATGTAAACTTTAATTTAACTGTACTTCTGAATATGAGCTGGATCTACTTGTATTGTAGGATTCATTGATGTTTATTGTTATACGTAAATAAAAAATTATTTCATTGGGCTGAACTGAATATGCCCTTTCAGGATAATAACCTGTACTGACACTGTTTATCTTTGAATACAGTTGACATCAATGCTATTTTTAACTCTTTGGTAACCGAGTCTGGTTGATGATGTTACAGTCAGTCTAAATTAGCTATCTGGAGGCACTGCATAAACCTGGGTGTGACTCCACCTTGTATTCTACCACTTCCTCTTAACCGCTCAGAGGCAGGAAGCGAGAAGAGACAGAAGAGGAAGAAAGGCTAAAGGGGTAGGGCCTACTGCTTTCAGTTTAACTACAAAAAATGTGAAAGAGAGAAGTTTAGAAGAGAGATACAAAAGGAATAAAATCAAGCAACATTTGTGAAAGTGGTTCTTGTAGAGCAGACTACATGAAATCATGGCTCCTTGGACAAGGACTACTACAGAGCGGTATGGTGTAGGTAAGTCAAAATAAGGTCCTCAATTTGAAGTTTCTGTGTGTGTGTGTGTGTGTGTGTGTGCACAAACTTTGCAGATACATTTTGATGTACAGACTTACTGTTTTACTAAAAAGTGCATTGTCTATCCAAAGAAAACCAATAAATTTCTGCTTAGTGGCTGTGTAGGTGCTAAATGCTTCAGAGGTCTTCAGAGTTCAACATCCTATTCGACTCCAACCTTAAGATTTGACAACTTGCATAATTTACAACATTGACCTCCAATTAAACTTAAACGGAGTTCCAACAGAATGCTTTTGAGAAAAAAATCTTATGCTTGGCACATAATGCAACAGAAAAAAAAAAGAATGCTGGGAAATTGTAATTGTAGCTTGAAGGAAGACAGCAAACACGACCTCAGTAGGCGTGTGGTTTAATATGGCGGCACTTATCACAGTATGTTTCCATTAGATATGCAATGCAGCCAACTTGTCAAGGACACAGATTTTTTGACCTCCCATCTGGACTGAAATAAAATGAAAATCTTTTTGCTGCCGTTACATTGATGTATTAATTAATAGTATTTATGTCCTGGGAGGAGACAGTTAAACCTTTCACTAACCTGGTAGTGCATCTTTTAGCCCAATACCGACAATGAAAGTAACATTGGATGATGGAAAGCTTTGAAAGCAGGCTTGATACAGCATTGAATGTTTGTACAAAAAAAAGTTGATCTGCTTCGTTTGTGAGTCTAGAACACAGGAAGTGGTGCTATAAGGAAGGAAGTTTATGTGAATTTAAAGTTGTAAAAGCTGAAATGTGCATCAAAAGTTAATGTTAAAGGAATGCTGACCATATGTTCCAACACAGAGCTAGCATATTTTAATTGTACGCAGCTTAGATTATAGTAAAATACATCATACACAACCTGTTATCTCTGGGAGCCAAGCTAATGCTAATGCTCTGCATTAGCATGTTTTAGTGTTGCACATCCTCAAACACATGTTGAGGAGTTGCTTACAAAGACTGGATCTGAATCTGACATGATTCCATTGTATTAGAATTAATGAAATGTTTTTTATTCTATGTAATTGAACATGAAGTGAAATAATTCTTCTTGTGAAGTACCAGAGGATGCTCTTGTTGTGGATTTGAACTGAACTGCAACTAAATGTTTCTCCTTCGGGCAATTTGGTATTTCATTTCTTCAGACAACATTACCATTCATGCCTATAATTATTTTGTTTTCAGTTAAGTGGAACTTTGTTGGCAAAGGGGAGAAGCAACTGTCCCTGGAAGTAGGAGACACAGTGCACATCCAGGAGGTCTGTGATGGTGAGTGCTGTCACTACTGCTCCTGTCCAGTCATGTTTTACATTTGTTTTTGTTTTTTTTGTTTTTTATTGCCTGTTAAAAGTATTAATTAATAATAAAAAATATTGCTCTAAAGCAGTGATATCAAACTCCAGCCCTTGAGATTTAGCATCATTCAACATGTAACTCTCCAGGACTGGATTTGGGCACAAACAAACAAAAAGGAACAAACCTGGTCTAAAGCATGTTTGTTCCTTTTTAACACCTAAATATAGTTTGTAAGAACTATATTGGGATAAAACTAAAATATTTATTTGCAATTAAAAGCAAATGTCACAACATACATGCAGTCGATACTAATATGTCATGTTGAAACAACAGGTCAAAATGTGAAGTTCCTACATTTTCTCTCACTGTGTATATATGGTTTAATTAGGACTCTTAAAGATTTGAATGCAGAATATTGAAGAGTAATAAAGTTACTTAACACTTAGTCTGATTATAAACAGGAAGACATCAATAGGATAGACGTTAAAAAGCGCACAGGACATATTGATGAGAAAAATGAAAGTCATTCTGTGTTATTTAATTACAGCCTCTAGACTTAGTGATATAGATCAGTAGTTTCTGATGTGTTCTGAACTTTGATGGTACAGCAGTTTGTAATACAGCTGATCATTATGATATTATCAATTAAAATAAAAAAAGCAACACCTTAATTCAACTTTTTGGTAATGTGATGATTTTGAACAGTAATCACTTTACAAAAGACTGATGTTTTGGTCAGTTGCAACATATTAATCCTGTTGGAAGCATCTAATAGTCATGGATTTTCTTTAGTAGTTGTAAAACAAGTTTACGATGTTTGCTGATAGTCAAGTATTTTTTATAAATTATAGACATAAACAATCATAAAATTCTCATTTACATTTAAATTTTATTAGATTTTTTTGTTAAATTGCACCGTATTTCAACTGAGCAATGAGTGTTTTCTTGATATAGATACAAAATAACACAGGGTTGGGGAAAAATGTTTCTCAGGATATGGCTCCATTTTCTTCCCCTAAAAAATTTTGACACAAAATTACCAAAACTACAAATATATAAAAAGGTAAAGAAGCAAAATAGCCAGAACTCCCAAATATCTAAGTACTAGAAAACCACAGTGGGAATGGCTGCTTTCATGCTCTTATTTTGTTACAAATGAAAAAAAGATGTAACTGTGAACACTCTATATATTGTTTTTTTTTTTTTCATGCAGTTTTATGATGATATTTTGATTTTCTTTCAGGGTGGTACAGAGGATACCTGACAAGAAACAAAGCCCTAAAGGTAAGCCTTGTGCATCTTAGCTACATAATGTACAATTACACAGTTGTTGACGTTGAAAATGTTCACTGACTTCCTTCTTCTGTGTGTTTGTCTTACATTTCCCACTCCAGGGAGTTTTTCCTTCAAGTTATGTCCATCTGAAGGAGGTCAACATTGAAAAACGAGGGTTGGTGGATTTGACAGATCACCTGTTAAAGTTAGAGAAGTTTACATGTGTGTCTAATGTGCCTTTGTTTATTCAACTTTAGAGATGAGGAAATTGTGACATCTGCTGAGATGCCTTTGGTGAAAGAGGTGACCACCACACTGAGAGAGTGGGGCACCATATGGAAGCAGCTGTTTGTGGTACAAACCAAACTTTTACAGTTGTGTTTACAAAAGTTTACTTGTCTTTGTTTAGTTTTAACACCACTTTTTTCCCCCCTGTCTGTGTTTGTAGAGTAACAAGCAGGGATGTGTGAAGCAGGTCCAGAGGCTGATGTGGGACTTGATGGAGTGGCGCTCCCAGCTCCTGTCTGGGACTCTGCCCAGCGATGAATTTAAGGAGCTCAAGCAAAAAGTTACTTCTAAGATTGATTATGGCAACAAGTGCGTCTACACTGATAATCATTATTGTTAACTTGTGTTTTATCCCAGCTTTTACAGAAGCTGTAAAAAGTGTCTGTTCATCTTTTGGTCTTATCTTCTAATTACTCTGTCTTCCTGCACATCCATTTTCTCTTCAACTAATTGCCTTCCTTTGTAAAATCTCTTTACTTTCTTCACCTTCCATCTAATTCCATCAATCCTGCTTTTCCTTTTTTCAATGAAGGATCCTTGAGCTGGACCTGGTTGTTCGAGACGAGGATGGGAACATCTTGGACCCTGAGCAGGCTAATGTCATCAGCCTCTTCAGAGCGCACGAGGAGGCCACAACCAAAATCAATGAACGCATCAAAGAAGAGCAGGTAGAGGGCAGAATGTGAAGGGGACGGCAACACAAAGGGTTTAAAAGCTGTGACACTAATGTGATTTGTTTTACGTCAAATCATTTATAAAACATCCTTTCTTTAAATGAGGTGATTTCTACAAACATAAAACTGGATTATACTTCGATTCAATTGCCGTTTTATTATTTAATCCCTGTTGTCCTTATTTTTGCGCGAGAAAGGCGCTACAGTGAAACTATCTGTTCAAAGCCATAGATAATAATTGAGTTATACTTCTTATATGTCAGTCATCTACCAGCTAAATAAATTAAGTGTCAGTTTGCTTACAGATTGAATTAACTTCAGTTTCACTCCATCTAGATATTTTACATCTCACCATTGATCTAACTACTAATTGAATTAAGAAGATAATGTTATAGGACTTTTTTACTCAGAGATTTTCCTCTTGCTCTCTCAAATAAAAAAGCATGTATGATGCAGCTGATTTATTTCAAATTACAGTGACTTTAATGCCAACCAATCAGGTTTGTCAGTTCTGAGCTACAATGTCAGCCAGCCTGGTCAGAACCTTTGATAAAGATTTGTAAAAGCCTTAAAATTAAGAAAACTAATAAAGCTTTAATTATAGTAGCAAAGTTTAACACTGAAAAAAAAAACAAACTCAGAGGCTTTTTATAAATAAATACATTCATGATTGAGAATGGATTCAAATGTCATAGCAGCAAATTGCTCTTCAAAATGCTAAGGAAATTAAAACATGCAGTCCAAGAAAAGCCATTCATAACTGATGAAATGGCTACAAGAAAATAGACTCCATTCTTTATCCCATCATCACCAACATAGACAGGTGGAGTTTACTAAACGCTACACTTTAATAGAAAATGTCTGCTTTTGTCAGCTTGAGCATTTTGCAAAAAAAATAAAAAATTTTTTTTTTTTTTGCAACACCAGCGTGGTCTGGTGCAAAACGAAGTATGAATAGGTGGGAAAGTACCTCATCACAAAATTAAAAGTGTATAATTACTGAAGCTAATGGAAAAATGATCCCAAATCTATGACAAAATAAACACAGAAGGTGCATCAGACATAAACCTCCTTCTGTGGTCATCTCAGCAGGTGTGAATTGAAAACGACCCAGGTGATAGATTTCTCTCTGGATTCTCCAACTTTGTGAATTGTATTAAAAGATGATTGAGTGCTGCTGTGAAAGTGGGATTTTATAATATTTTAACAGCAGCATTGCACACATAACCTCTAGTAAAACATATATATTTGGGAAATGTTCTATCTTGAAGAGATGTTTTCTCAAAATTGTAGCAGAAGATTGTAATGCTGCAATAAAAGATTTAAATCCAGATTTGTAATCATATTTTTATTTATGTTTCTCCTGCAGTCCAATATTCAGACAGACCACAGTGGGATCTCAGCACGAATTCAGTCGTCCCCCACCCACAGCCTCTATGTCTTCGTCAGGAACTTTGTGTGTCGCATTGGAGAAGACTCTGAGCTTTTCATGTCCCTCTATGACCCAGTCAAACAAACCATCATCAGGTATCAGTGGCAGTTCTGCCTCAGCTTTGCTTTCAACAAGATGAAATGTTTTGAAAATATTTCTGTCCAAGTCAGATTGGTTTCAATAATTGATATACTGTAAATTTGAAACCCATCTCTTCTATAAATACTAAGTGGTTTTTCTTTTAGAATTGTATCTTTGCTTCAGCATCTTAGTTGTGTAAAGCAGATATGTACACTCATGCAATCTACACAGTTTCTTCCGGTTTTTTTTTCTGTTCTTGTCTGCATACCTTGCCTTCCTCCCTTCTCTTTCATTGTTGAGCGACACTAAATTATGACAATTTGCCAAAAATAGACATAAGGAAATAAAAATTATAGGCCAGCAGAAACTGAGTGGCAGGACTGTATGGAGCCTGACAGAGCTGATGTTAAGCCCCGTCACTCACTGTCATGCTGAGTATATCTGTGTCTCAGCCAGAGTGGCTGGAAGTATTGCGTTCAACCTAAATCAGTCATCGCTTTTTCAATACATACCAACTACTATAAAAAAACCCATTTGTTGAGGGGTTTTATTCCCTTTCATCTAATAGGTTTGGTGTATTTCTTTCAATTGACTTTGAGTCAAAGACTTTTTATTCTTGCACTGGCTTCAGTTTGTTTTATTCTTACACGTTTTATCTGTCCACTTCTGCAAGAAAAAAATGAAAAATGATAATCGGTATATACCACCTTGTGAAGGTTTTCACATCTATTAAGCTTTTTCACATTCCAACCACAAAAGTCTGTATTTTTTTCAAAGGTTCAGTGTGATAGATAAGTGCACAATAGTGCATAATTGTCAAGTGAAAGGAAAATCACACTGATTTTAATCTTTTCAAAGCAATAAAAACTCAGCAAAGTGTTCTTTTGTCTGAGTCAGCACTGTAAAGAAGCATCTTTCAGTGCAATTTTAGCTACAAATGTTTTTTTTTTTTTGGTGCCGTTCTCACACCAGATTTGATAACCTAGAGCTCCACCAGACTCGAGCCGCAGTAGCAAATAGCAAACACACGGTGGAACGGAGCTTCTTCTGATCTTTTCATGCGAACTAGAGAGCTCCTTGTAAACAGCATCAGTGGATGCAATGGATGGCATGGAGAAGCATTATTGAGCTGTATGGAGAGGTTCCTAAAGAGACAGGCCAATTTCAAGGCATCAGATATGGTTATGATGTAGTCTTATAGATGTCTCATATAGATGCATCATTTTTATAACAACTGGCGCTAACATAGTTTCTTGATTGTGATATAAAATGACACTATGTGCCAGAAAATTGCACTCTAGGCTTTATGGAGGATTTTTTTTGCCCTATATTTGATTTGTTTAAGTGTTAAACAATAAAACAGCAATTTTCTTCATAACTAAGCATTACTTTCTGTTGGTTTATCAAAAAAACATAAGATAAATAAAAACAGAATAAAATTGAAATTGGTGAAAAAATTTAAAAGGAAGCTTAAAGGGTGTCAATACTTTTGTAATGTGCTATATTATGCACATATGTTTTGAGGTCTGTAAAATAGTTTCTACTCTTTATGTAAAATTATAACTGAACGTTGATGCAGATTTTATGTGGACCTAATGTTTTTTCGTACTTTTTGCAGTGAGAACTACTTGGTTCGCTGGGGCAGCAGTGGTTTTCCAAAAGAGATTGAGATGCTGAACAATCTGAAGGTTGTCTTCACAGTAAGTGGCCACAGGAGGGCACTGTTAGACCGTTTCTTAGCTTGGCAAGACACTGCACAACACGACAATGAATGAAGTTGTTACCTGTCAGAGGGTTAGATTGTTGTCTTATTTTTCTCTCTGGCTTTTCCCAGAGAGGCTCTTTTGCTTACTTGTTCTCTGTCTTTGTCCACCAGGACTTGGGGAACAAAGACCTGAGCAGGGAGAAGATTTATCTGATCTGCCAGATAGTAAGAGTGGGGAGGATGGACTTGAAAGAAGCAAGCAACAAGAAGTGCACTGTGGGCCTACGCCGGCCTTTTGGGGTGGCAGGTACTTCAAGTGGAGACAGTTGACTTTGTTTTGGCCCAAAGTTAAAATGATGTTTCCAGTGTTCCACATATATCATAACAGTAATGAAATAATGGTTTAATTTCTTGAAAATACCTTTGTCTATGTATGGTAGGTATCCTGACATATTACAACAAATAATTATAGTGTCACTTTAACCTTAGCAAACTAATGCATCAACACTGAGGTAAAAAATGTGCAAGCATCTAGATCAGTCAATAAACTGTTCTTCAGGGATATACATTGGCATTTTAGTAACCTTTTGCATACAAATGAAGTCTTATACCTAACAAAACAGCAATATGTTTCTAACCTATTTAATAATAGAATAAGTTTTTCTGTTGTTATTTTATCTGTTCTGCCACCTAGTATGACTTTCATTACCACCTGCAGCTTTTTATTTTTATTAACGGGGCAAAAGTCTTTTGAACCAGTAACATTAGAACAGGCAGCATGATTAAAATAACTAAAGTGTGTTTTTTTTAAAATGACCATTTAACAACACTGTTGTTTAAACATCCTCAAACGATTTCTCAAGAAAGCAGCTGTCAGGGAGTGTGTTTTTCGCAACTACTCCCTGTTTGTCCGAGGTGAATCTGTCATATATCAAATACGGCTGTAGAGCGTTTGCTTTGATTTTTCTTATCAGTGACACATTTATTTTCTCTTCTTGGTAGTGATGGACATCAGTGACATCATCAAAGGGAAGCATGAATGCGATGAGGAGAAGCAATTTTTCATTCCCTTCTTCCCGTACGTTCTATTTCACTATTACTTTTTTTTTTTCTCTGTGTCATATTTCTACAACCAATAAAGTATCTACTCAAAAGCTGTTTCTGGATTTCCCTAAAGATCCTTCATGTTGTTAGAACTGAAATGTTGCAGTTTCGTGCTCTTGCAGCTGTCAGCACCCACAAGATTTAAAGCAGATTTTTTGTACATTCAACTGTATTTCTTTTGCGTATATTTGGTTTCAGGGTAGTGGCTGAAAATGACTTTCTCCACACCTTGCTGAACAAAGCAACAGCATTGCGAGGAGACAGTGGCGGCCAAGGTACTGTTCTGCTCTAACTGGCTTTTTCTTTCTGTTTTTTCATCCATGTGAAGCGTGTTTGCAGCCAAGACGTCCACAGGTCTGTGTGCTGCTGTTGCTTGTGGCAAGATAAATCTGTCAGTCACTGACTGACATTTTTTTTCCTGTTCTTCTATTTAGACTTTGAGCAGAACAGGCAACAGTGTTCATAGATCTTTTGTTTTGTTTTTTATTTTAATTGATCCCATTCCCTTCTACCCTGAGCTCTACTTTTACAACTTTAGTTTATGACACTGTCATGCTCTAGAGTAACTTTGCATGTTACATCTCTCATGCTTTATCTTCCTCTTCCTCTGGTACCCATTTGCTCCAAGCCTGGCCTAAATATAGCAGGAACACCTTTGGCCACTACATTTCACGTTTTAGTATTACATGCCTCTAATCTCGCCTTCTCTCTTCAGAATGCATTTGCCGTCACACACACACACATTTGCACACATAGTAGTGTATAATTTTTATACCACAGTCCTTCATATCCAACTCTACGTTTTTAAAAAAAAAATCAACCCTATTATTTTTTTAGTAATGTTTGTCTGATGCCATCTGTAAATGTTCAGAAATTGTTTTGTTTTTTTTAGCACTCTGATCATTCACATATATTTTATTTGCCCCAGATGGCATCAATAAGGCACTGCTACAGAATCGATGCAAGTGCTACTTAAACTTTGCACCAATGAGCGCACGTCAGCATTACTCAATCTTGTGATACAGTCAGTATGCAAGAGCAAGACTCACTTACCCTTGAATGCTGAGTGGTTGGTCTAAAAACTACTCACACTGTGCACATCACACTTTGATTATATCACAGATATATAATAAATTAACTAAGGCTTTGATGTCACTGGAAAACAAACTTAATTTAGTCTTAAGCAAAGTGTTAAGTACCTGTGAGATACATTCTTCATTCCAATAGAAATGCTCCATATAAAACAGTGGGGCATTAAATTGACCCCCATAATTTATAGATGGTTCACAAATTCCATGCCATTCACTCCTTGACCCAGGTAAAATGTGTTTAGATATACGAACTATATGGTGAAATAAGAAATGAGGAGACAGCAATTTATTCTAGACTTGCTAAAGTGTAAAATAATAGTTTAGCTCTCATGCCTTAACTTTAGTTTGGTTTTGAAATAATTTTAAACTGTTTTGATACAGAAAGCTGCACATTTGCCTGACAATGGGAGAACAGAAACTGTTCTTTCTCAGTTGTTTATTTTAAACCAGTTTGAATTGACTCCAATGTACGATTAAAATGTTTTGCTTTCTTTAATTTCGTTGAATTTCTCATTATTTTTTCCTTCTCACCAGACTGAAATCAAATGTTTCAAGTTGCTTTAAAAAAATCAACAAAAAAAAATTGTGGCAACCATCAACAGGGTATTTAGTTATGTTAGTTATTTTTTCATGTGGTTGATTACATGCAGACAGTATCACAGGAAAAAACCTTTGTTTTTCTCCTCTGGATTGTAATTTCACGATACTCCATTCAAATGCTGTGTAATCATCTAAAAGCATAAAATAAATTCCTTTTTTATCCTAAATTTTAGCTTGTGAGTATTAACATTTTGCTAGGATTAATGTACAACTTTGCAAAAGTTTAATTCTGCTTAAGTCTCATAGTTTCAAAATGATTTTGAGGCTTTTTATGATCAATGTACTCATTTAAATACTCAATTATTTTAAAAGACAAGTTCCCTACATCTCCAACTGTTCTATTCAGGATTATGGGTTACCATGAAGGCTCTGGTGGGCGACATAGTTCAGATTCGAAAAGAATACCCCCACCTGGTGGACCGCAGCACGGTGGTAGCACGCAAGCTGGGCTTCCCGGAAATCATTATGCCAGGAGACGTCCGGAACGACATCTACCTCACCTTGCAGGGTGGTGACTTTGACAAGTACAACAAGACGACACAAAAAAATGTAGAAGTCATCATGTGGGTCTGTGACGAGGAGGGCAAAGTCATACAGGTGAGCAGGTCACACGTTAGTGGACATGAACTGGACGATTTGGTTTGTGTGTGGAACAAATTGAAGCTGAGATTGCAGCTGCAGAATTACGTGTCATGTATTATTAGCCAGCAGTAAACAGAGACATCTTTATCCCAGAGTGGCAATCCATCTAATGTACATCCGCTTAAATAGACAGATGCTGCAAAATAAAATCCGACACGTTACACTGACATATTTTTCCTTGGCCTGTTTTCATAGAACTCCATCTGTCTGGGAGCTGGGGATAAAGCGGTCAGTGAATACAGGTCCGTCATCTACTACCAGATCAAACAACCCCGCTGGATGGAGACCGTTAAGGTGTGTGTGTGTTGCTCACTGCTCTCCCAGCCACCTATTTAGGTCCCTTTGAAGTGACTTGCTCTACATCATTTGCATTTCTCACTTCACTTTATTTTATAGGGCCGTAGAACATGGCATAGCATTACGTTCTCTAATAACATGAGATATCCTACAGGTGACAGTCTCTCTGGAAGAAATGCACAGAATTCATCTGCGTTTCATGTTCAGACACCGTTCTTCACAGGAGTGTAAGTAGCATCCAGCACCTGTCTGCTTTCTCAATGAGATCAGCGTCCCTAACACTTCTCCTCCTCCCTGTTCCCTGGAGCATAATGCGATACTGAAAGCACCTAATGATTCTAACCAATTTGCAAAATGACCCATGACATCATTACTCACACTTGATTATTCAAATGAGCAGTTTTCCTGTCTATGACGTCTGAAGTCTTCACCCTTCTTATTTTTGTTCCCCTCTTTTTCCCTAATGTATTTTTTTCCCTATTTTTTTTTACACATCTTACTCTTTCCTCTACAGCCAAGGACAAAAGTGAGAAAAACTTTGCGATGGCATTTGTACGTCTGATGAAAGAAGACGGGACAGTTCTGCAGGATGGACTGCATGACCTTATTGTCTTTAAGGTGGGACTTATTAAAGATTAAACAGACATAGGTCTTGACATATGCATGCTGCACAACAATTTACCGATAAACATGTTCTCTTGACATTGCTTGTTTTGCAATAAATCAAATGCCTATGATTACCTGATAGTGCTTCAATAAACAGAATATGTTTATTTAGTGCTATGGCTCCCAGACTGTGTACAGCTAGTTATTTTACAATCAAACAAACAAAAATTAATGACAAAAAATATTTAAAAAAATTATTTTATAACCAGTGAAGCAAGTTAGTTGTGCTGGTTACTGTACTCAAGCAGCAGCAGTGAAGCCTTGAACTGTTAGCAAAATACTAAGCAATGTTTGAAGCATGTTGCCTCAAATTATGATTCAACATAGGCTAAGGAAAGGGTGTTTAATATAGCTTTGTCTTCTATCCAGAGACTCTATTGTATTAGTTTATTAGTCGCTCTTTTGCTTATATTTTAGAAACTGTAGATTACTCACTATTTACATGCAGAGAGACTGCTATTATTGCAGCCCAGAAGAAAAATTAGAACGATCACGATTGAATCCAGAAAAAATTCTTCCAGAACAGGAACATTTAGTTTTTATTATTACTTAGAAACTGTGGAGTACTCATTACTTTTACAAATTAGAAAGTCCAGAGAATACTTATACTTATCTAGCGTCCCAGAAGATACTTACTTCACGTACTTACACTTTTTTAGCATCCCAGAACAGGGATTAGAACTTAGAATCCAGAAAAACTACCTCAGCAACTACTTTTTAGACTCCTATTCTTCCAACCCAGAAAAAGAATTAGACCAGAGGATACTTACTTATACTTATCTACCAACCCTGAATAGGAATATCTAGTTTATTTACTTTGGGTCAACATTGTTAGCTTTTTCTTCTTTTGCTCTTTCCTTTAGTTTATTTTGTTTGCATTTCCTTTTATATTCTGTAAAGCATTTTGTATTGCCTTGTTGCTGAACATGTGCTATATAAATAAAATTACCTTTATCTTTTTACCTTTATCAGTGGACAAACCCACCTTATTATGAATTCTTCAGTCAAAGATAAACAAATGGTGGACAGTTTTTTTCCCCCATGTTTTTAATGCAAAAAAGAACAAGCTGAATAAACTTAAGTTCTGCATTCCGACCTGAACTGTCACATCAAATCTATAAAGCAACATCCTTAACAGGTAGACCTTTAAAGGAGTACCATTTGAAACTAAGACAGACAATATGGCAAAACTTAGTTCCAATCATTTTGAAACATTGCTTATGAATTATTTAGTGCCATGTTGTGTAATCACAAATCCTAAATAACTTTATTGTGACTGTTATTACTTATCCTGGCCATTGCCGTCATAAACATTACACTCATTGCATACGTTACGGACAAAACTAACAAATGGGTAAAATTTTAAACTTTAACAACATAGTACACGCCTCAAGGAAGCAATCGTTTCTCCATAGCCAAGAGCCCAGATCTCCGTACAAAGTGAAGTACAGTACAAGGGCCTGGTTTTTATCAGTCTATTTGTTACTTCAAGCTTTTACAGATTATGCATCTGAGCTACAGTAACTTACACATATTTATTGAATAACGTGCAACCGGTGAAATAAAAGTTGAAACCGAAAAAAGGTTTTTACTTAGGGACTTCATAAACAGACGAGGTAAGCAAAACCTTCTGCACACATCATGCTTGGAAAACAGATGCATCTTCAAAAGTTATTAAGCTAGTAAAAACATTTTTGTAATGTCACTGCAGTAATAAGAGTCATCAAAGCAGAACTACAGATACAGTGAATTTGGACAGGAGATTATGGCCTCACTGACAGGTTGAGTGAAGCCAAATAGACTTCCTGTTAAATGAGCCCAAGCTAAGATTGAATCGCCATATTGATTACGTGTCAGATGCAGTGAAGATTAATTACTCATGATTCACTCAAATACCAAATGGATGGCCCTCCTGTGCCCTCTTTGGCGATTATCTCTCGTTATCCCTACATTCCTCTTGATCTTTCTGCCACTTTTGGCCTCCAGCTCTTCCTCTGTGCTGCAGTGGCCTAGTTGAAGCACACTGCCGGGGGTGAAACGAGAACAAAGTTGTGAAGACGTGTTGTTCTGGTCAAAGTTTTCTCTGTAAAAAGTGTGTGTGCGTGTGTGTGATTTTTTTTTTTTGGGCAAAAACTTTCTTGCCTTTATTCAAAAACAGTATTTGAATACCTAAATCATCATCTGATACATGTATCTTTTTTTAATTTAGGAGGTTTTTTTTTAAGTTGACAGAATGTGTTCATGTTGAAAAATGATTTCTCATTAAAAGTGAATGTGCAAGGATTAGTGTTCAGAACAGAGTGCCAGCACATGTCCTTTTTTCAACAGTGTCCTGCCTGGCAGTACAGCAAGCATAATTGTTGTCCGAGTGCCAATAATAAGGCCAACAGTTTTACTTCCAGAAGTGATTCGTTACGACTTTTACTGTGATTTTCCACTTGATTAAAAAAAAAAAAAAAAATTTCTTTGAGTTTATTTTAATCAAGAGTTGGAAAAGAGAAAAAATAAAGAGAGAGATGTGAGGGAGAATACAAGAAACACATTTAGTAAATCTGCACAAGCACATCTTAAGACAATTAGAGGAGGAGGTAGAAGTTGTAAGAAGACTCCAAAATATCTATTACATTTTCATTTAAAATACTTATTATTGTGGGTATCTCTTAGAATACAATAACTTTATGAAAATTATGATTGTTAGCTGAAATGAAAACAACAATTTGTTAAATTCAGACTGGAACAACAGAGAGTGCAGTCCCTAAAAGATAATGAGAGCAAAAATGAGAAAGATCTATTCTTGATTTCAGTCTGTTTTTATATTACTCGGAGAAAAAAAAATTAAATAAAGAAATAGTTGAGACATTATTACTGCAGGTGACCTCGGTCGTGTTTTGTGACTTTTAATTCAAAACCTCAAGTATTACTTCACAACTGAAAACTCCCACACTCTCGTCTTTTTTAAAATTTAACTAAACACAGGATAAATCATTCTCGGTCCAGACCCAGAACACCATCCATCATACTATCATGTGGCCTCATTACCAAAGTCACAGTAAATCACTATTCTGTGTAATGGATTCAAATCTACATTGTCTTTCCAGGGAGACAGCAAGCGCATGGAGGATGTGAACTCTTACTTGTCCTTGCCCTCGACCCGCTACCATCACAGTGACGCCCACAAGGGGGCAGGGCTGAACCGCAGCGCCAGCAGCGTGTCTGGGGGTGGAGGCCTTTCTGTGAGCTCCAGAGACAGCTTTACCATCTCCACCCTGGTCTGCTCCACTAAACTCACCCAAAATGGTACGTGCAAGCGTCGGTCTAGACATGTGTGAGCTTGTGGCAGCAGAGTAAATTAAACAGGCCAGATATTATAGCAGCAAAGGGCGCTTGAAATTAAAGCTGGCGTGTCAAAAAACGTTAATTAACACCTTCTTTCGACGAGAAAATATGGCCAAGCCAAGAAAATGAATAATCATCTGACTGTGAAGATGGCAGAGGTCAGAATCACTGCTTCCAACAAGATTCTCTTCAGGTCTGAGGGACTAAATGATTAAAACTTCACTTCTGCTTGAAAGTAGAGTGGTAATGTAAAGCAAATGTAGGGCTTGAATGAAGAAGACATCCAGCCAATTAAACCTGAGAGAAAATAAACGTGATATTCACAGAAAAATGGGGACAGGATTATGTGGTATTTCTGTTTATATGTACCGAAAATTGTAACATTTAGGAGTGTTGGGCTCTTGTCTACAACGCCCACTGATGCAGCTCCACAGGCAAAATGCATTCACTAAAAGGAGCTCATCAACGAGTGCTTAATTGCACATCCACTCCAGACAGAGAGGTGCATCAGACACAGGTGCAGAGCAGCAGCTGTTCTCAAGGAAGTCAGTCCATCACCGTAATGAACATTATCCTGCAATATTAATCACCTTTACCTCATTCACAAACACACACAGACGCTCAGGCCTTTATACTCACAGGGTTGTTCAGGGCCAACCTCCAGATGTGCAAGCTTGGCATGGCGTGTCAGAAACTGTTGGACCGGGAGAAGAGTTTGCTCTGATGTAGCAGACAGAGAAATCTGTCCCATGTCAAACACTGTAACATATTTAATGACTGAAAAATGGGATTTGGATGCTCAGGTGTAAACACAGACAGAGACATGAAGCAGAATGTTTGCTGATTAAATGCAAGATGGTTGGCATACAGAGATTGAAAAAAACTTGTGCAATTAACAAAAAAATGTTCACCTTATTGCAGGTTAAAATTCCACATCTAGAGGAATTTGTTGACCTAATATGACCTTAACTTCCCCATATTTGCCAAGATGGAAGTAATTTCCAATAGACAAAGTTTTAAAAAACTACCAGAATGATTTTAGATATTATATCTGCTGACCAACTCAAGCAAACACTATGTTGGAGTCTCTCACTAAAGGTAAAGGTACAAATGATGTTATAGAATAATAAAGTGTATCGCAGTGTGTATCATTTATTTTTGTTACCATTTATTACCAGAAGTATTGGCAGTATTCTGCGGTTAGTCGGGCTTTTTTGAGGACCATGGTTGGAAACCACTGGTGTAAATATTACTGGCCTCGAACCATTAGAGACGTGTTCTTTGAAGCAACAAATGCCTCTCAGGCTTGCAGTCTGATGGACAAACCTGCATTTCCTGCAGCTATCAGGGGAACATTATCTGTCTAACTGCATTGTATCAATGTGAATTTTGGAGTTGTATCAAGCCCTTTGCTCCAGTGAAGCTTCGGCATATCAAGTCATTTTGGATGCCTGTTTCTACAACTTTGTAGAAAGAGATGGGAGATGCTCTCTTCCTGTTCCAACATGACTGTACACTAGTACATCATTCACTGACCTTGTATGAGCTTCCAGAAGAAAGGTTGAAATTGTCATAAACACACCCCTTAATCTTGTGGAAAGCCTCCCTAGGTTGTTATAGCTTAAAGGGGTGGGCTGATGTCAAATTAAACCATATGAATTAAGAATGGGATGTCATTGATGTTAATTTAATGTGAAGCTTTAGGCTTATGAAAACTTTTACAAGGAATTGCATCTGTCTTCATGTACATCCTGTGTACCACTTTAAAGAAAAAAAGATAATATCTTCATGTGACAAGGTAAAAAGAAGCAAACTGCTGATTTCATTGATTGTCGAGTCGACTTTTGTTTTCAAGGGAAAACCATTAGACATTGTTAGCTGATTTAACTGAGCAGCAAAGTCACCTTACGCATCTTGAAAAGTTTCCCAGAGAGTTGGGAAATGCCTTTTTATTATTTTAAGTTTTGTGCAGCATTATCAGCTGGACAGTATATGCTGCTACCTTCATACAGGAAATACTTCTGACCTGAAAATATTCTGTTTGTGATTTCAGTGGGTCTATTGGGGCTGCTCAAATGGAGAACCAGGCCTGACAACCTGAGAGAAAACCTGGAGAAACTCAAAATCATTGATGGCGAGGAGGTGGTCAAGGTCAGTGCTATGAAAAATTAAGAAAACCCAACATGTCTCTGCATGAGTGTGTACACCGGCATGGGCTGTGTTTTCCCACTGGCTCTGTTTTGTTTGCATGTAGTTTCTGCAGGACACTCTCGATGCCTTGTTCAACATCATGATGGAGCACTCTCAGAACGACGACTATGACATCCTTGTGTTTGATGCCTTGGTGAGTTTGTGGGGTGTCTCCTGGAAGGGCACACATTTTGTCAGGTATGACTCTGAATGTGTGACATGTCGACTCAAACAGCAGGATTTCTTGACAGGTTGTTTGGAGTCTAACATATCTATGTGCCCATCTTTTTCAAACAGTCGTGTTTGTCAGACAGTTGTACATAACCCTTATCTGGCTTGTAAAAGTGTGCTGGTATTGTGTGTAAACATGTCACTAACTCTTCCTCTGTATTGCATATTTTTGCCTTGGCAGATTTATATCATCGGTCTGATCGCTGACAGAAAGTTCCAGCATTTTAACACTGTACTGGAAGCCTACATAAAGCAGCATTTCAGCGCCACACTGGCCTACAAGTAGGTTATTTTTGAGCCTCTTATGTGTTAGTTGAAATAGTTAGTGTGCTTTTTATTTGCAGCCATGCCTCTATCAGTCTATTATAAACCCTATAAGAGCAGCAGATCTATAGGACTCTTTACTGTTTTTATAATATTCATTGTGCAGATAGGTCAGAGCACAGAGTGAATAAGTTTAGTGAATGCATTTGTGCTGCCTAAAATATATATTAACATTTTGGTCACAACTTCAGTGTTCTCCCTGTTCTGAAACAGCTTACCTTAAGAGTTAGTAGTCACTTAAATAAAAAAAAAGTAATTGTTAAACATACTTCTATTTACTCTGGACTATCCATTAATATAAGTAAAAGAACAAAGACAAACAAATCTAAAGCCAAACAAACAAGTGAATAAAATATCCGGAACAATCTGTGAGCAAATTTACATTTCCTCCTTCTTAAACACCCCAATTTTTGTTTCTCTGGTCTGATTTAGCTGCTCCCTGCTGGCCTGGAAGTAATTGGTTAAAAATGAATCATTTCTTTATGCTCATTATTCCATGAATGCGTCTCTCATTCTGTTTGCTCCTTTTGATAAGTGTTTCAAAAGATTGTTGGAGTAGAATCTGGCATAATGAACAGAATACTTTATTATTTTGTTAATACTTTTGAACTATCATCAAAACATGCATTTCTATTATATGTTTGTAAAAAAACCCAAAGAAATTAGTATAGATGCTTTAATTAGATAACTCTCCAGTTGTGCTGATTTGTGTACATCCATTGCCTTTTAACCTTTCACAGTTATAAGATGAACCAAATAGAATAAAGTGGATTTATCAGTAACAAAGTACTCTGTAAGGTCAAATCTAACCATTCTACAACATTCACATTCATTTTTAGGTGTTGTTGACTTCTTAAAATGTAGCGGCAAATGTTGGATTGATATATTTTTGTGTTAAAGATTCAAGGGAAAATGGTTGTAGTGGTGGGTGTTTTAGAAGCTGCATTAGCTCTTTGTGTATATCTGTATAAATGAATCCCCTGAATTTAGTTTTTTTGTCAAACTAAAATCATTTATTAAAGGATGATTCTTATTAATAGATTTGTAAACCTAGCTCTTGTCATTCACCTTAGTGCTGCTGATGATTTTATCACAGTTAAGACCCTTTGGACGTTTTCATAATTTTTTTTGTCTATTTGAAGTCCATAAAAATTGTATTTGATTCATCTAATGATGCTCAATATGAATGTCAAAAAAGTGTTTTGGTTGACTACTCAGTCGTCTTCTGTGCTCGACTATAGAGAATCTGATGGTAGAAGAAAGGTTAGATGTTGATGCTGCATCGGTGTCATCAGACTTACTTTGCTGCTGTCAAATGAAATGTTTTCTGTGCCAAACAAAAAGTACTTATCATCCTAGAGATAAAGGAATGCAAGAAAGTTGAAAGGAAAAAAAATTACACAATTAGTCACAGTGCTCTGTATACATTGTATGCATATATTTATATGTATATGAATGTGTCTAATTTCTGTCTTCCTACTTGTTGTTTCTGTTTTTACACCTGGCCTCACCACTTTTTTCCCCTCGTCTTCCTCATGGCACATATTTCTTGTCTCCACTCCATTTGAATATCCGTCTGTTGGCATCAAAACGCAATGATTCCCCTACTTGTGTACTGTGTTCACCCTGTTTAAAAAAGGTCATCGCAGTTTATTGCCTGTCAGCTAGGAGGCTGTTATGTAAGTCTTTAACTCCCTCACACCACATTTTAAACTGCTCTAAAAATGAAGAAATCCTCTTGCGCTGCTTCTTAAGCCAGACATATGTAAACAACACTAAATGGTATTAATTTGAGCACATATTTTAGAGCCATCATGATGGCAGCAAGCTTAAGTCACAGTTTAGTATTCAAATAGATTCTTGGTGTTTAAAAGGATGAAGGAGTTGTGAACTGGTTTGGAGGTGATTCTCTTTTTTCAATTTTTTGAAAATGGAGCTAGACAGACAAAAATCTTGACCTTTCTACTCCCACTGCAGATATACGTTTGCATTTTATGCCATTGAGACGTCTTAGGAGGGGTGTTTGCTGGGGAGCTTTAGGAGGTCATAAACTCTGTGCCTCCCACACCTCTCGCCTGCTGCTCTGAAACACTGAAGTATGTCTATCTGTGACTAAAGACGCCTGTAGGGCGTACATTTGTTGGAGAGATTTCTTTTTTCCACAATGCCTCTGAGCTCAAATAAAAATGTCTAAGTCTGCCAGGTACATCTGTGGATATATGGAGAACTTTTTGGGTTTTATGTCAAAACCACCACCCTCCCAGTGTGTCTGTTTCTCTTTTTTATTTTGTCTTTCTCCTTTGTGGATAAGAAAAAAGTTAGCTGGTGGTTAGCTTTTCAAACCTCAGAACATAAGGAAATTAACTTAAAAAGAAAAGCGAGAGTTGTTTTGATTTATGTCTGTGCTTCTCTGCCTCCTTTATTCTCACACAGAAAGCTGATGTCAGTGTTGAAGCGGTACCTGGATGTGTCTAGTCGTGGAGAACAATGCGAGCCCATACTGCGAACCCTCAAAGCCCTCGAGTACATCTTTAAGTTCATTGTTCGATCACGGATGCTCTACTCCCAGTAGGTTCTTCATTTTTCTGTCAGCTATTCTTGACTATAATCACTTCATATTTTGTTCTTCTATGATCAAGAATAAAAAATACAAATTATTGAATATACACAGCACCTTGTGACCTGTCATTGTTCAGGTAATTGCGTTTGACAGCTCTGAGACAAGATGCTGCTGATAACAGCACTAATGTTGCTAATAAGCATTGATGACGAAGTGCAGCAACCAAATGAAAGCTAATCTCAGTGCAGGACTGTAGCCAGAAAACAAACGTTCTGCCAGGGGAAATGCTCTCTGTGCTGGGAGAGCTTCCAGAACCGCATCATGTAATAAGTGCAAACACTTTAGTTTAAATCAATAGGTCTGCCTTGCCTAGTTATGACGAAGGGTGTTATGATTGCGAACTGCAGAGGGAATATTAGGCAATGATCTCTGCAATTCTGTTTCTGCATATATGTGAGGCAGGAAGCTTTGGAGTTGTGTTAGGGAGGCTTTATTTTTCAGCAGATTTAAATCTGTTGATTTGGTAATGTAGTGTCTTTTAGCATAATATTCAGTCCAAATGAAACAACAATCATTTCTGTTTTAGTATGTTTAGTTATTTTACTAAATGCTGTCCTTTTCCTAGAGACAGTAGAAATAGAGAAGATAATGAGTAACAGAAAACTCTGACTGCATCTTGATCTTGTCATTATTGTTAAAATGTGAAAATATCATTTACAAAAAAAAGACAAAGTGCAAAGATTTACTTATTTTTTCAGAGTGCTTTAAAAACAGGATATCCTTGTGTGATTTACATGCAGTTTCAGGCATGTGTACATTATTACAGAGGTCAGGCTGTTTTATTTCTTTGCATTTATCAACCATTATTTTGGATTGATTAGCTCTATTTACTTTCTGTGCTTTTATTCTCTTTATTCTCCGTTTTGTTTATTTTCTAGTAACTATATAGACTATATGTAAAGCACCATCATCAACAAACTAGTCATTAGTTACTAATAACTACTATAATATACTAGTTACTAGCATAATAACTAATTGCTAAGTATTTGGCCTTGAAATTGTCAGTATTCTGAATAAATTAAACTCATGTTAGACAAACCAGGAATCTGCGATGTTTACTTCAACATAAAAGAAATAAAGTTCATGTTCATTTCCTTCAGCTGTTCTATACAGAGTTCCTATGAAGTATGGGGAAGCCTGGAAACATATGGGATTTAAGTATTTTTAAAGTCTGGACAGGTTTGGGATACATTTATATTTCCATTTTATTTTCTTTTTCCACTGTTGAAATGTTGTATGCAGTGACAGTTTTTTCATGAGTGGCGCTCCGGGCTAGTCCCTTCTTTTGCTATCCAACAACCAATCAAAATACAGGAAATGGACTAAATTCTGACACATGATAAAAGTCCCACACAAAGCACTAAAACTATTCCCGATGTCAGCAGCAAGCAGAGGGCAATAACTGCTCACACATAAAAGCGAAGAAAACTTGTTCATGGTGCAACTAGTAGATCAGTCACATGTTTTATTCCCCTTTCTAATGCCGCCCTGGGCAACTGCCCTCATGGCTCATAAAAATACTGCCTCAGGCTTTATCCGTATATCAGTCCCCCTGTGTTTTTCCATCATCCCTCCATTATCTGTCTATTCATTAGTTTTTCCATTTGTCTGCCTGTCTATCTGTCTGTCATTCCTTTCTTCATTCATCCCTTCTTTCCTTGTAGGAATACTGTTTTCACTCATGTAGGTCATCACTTTTTTGTGTTTATATCAGAGATGTGTATTTCGAGACCAAATGCGCTGGGTATTAATTCACCAAATCTATCCTGACAGTCATGTTGTTCCTTTCTGGATTTTTGTATTCCACAAGCATATTTTTAATTTGACAAAGGTTATTTTCTCCAAGATGCAACCGTTTTAGCTGACAGTGAAAGCGTAGTGTTAGTCCACAGCCGAGTGCGATAACACAAAAACTGACCCTGATACAACCGGATATCTCTCTAAGCACCCCGTTAAACACAGATAGAGTTCATGGATTAAACAGGACAATGCTTCTGTAATCATAACTATATTCTGCAAAGAGCCCAGTGATAATACCTCTGTGCATTACTGCTTAATCTCACTCCCCCCATGCTAAATTCACTGTGAGCCACTAATCCATCCCTCCAGCTCTCACAATTATAATTAACAAATGCGCAGCACAACTGAGTCACACAAAGATAGTGAGGAGCAGGAGGGATGGAGAGATAGATTAGAGTAAGACTTGCTAAGAGTTGGTGGAGGAGAAATTTAATAGATCGTGACCAGAATGGCTCTTTAAACAGATTGTAAATAGCAGCGACAAAGATAACCCAGTTTCTTACGTTAATGGTTGTTGTCAACGCAGCGGTCGGTGCCTATAAATATTTACCTTTTACCTTGGCAGCATAATGTCTTGTTAGCATAATAGTGTTTGTGCCTCCCCGTTGTGAAATGTAATGCGCCGAATTACATGTGTTGCTTTGTTGCATAATTACTCAGGCGGTCTGACTCTGATATTCTCTTTCCATACAAACTCAAGACTTTAGGTGATTTCAGTGCCTGATTGCTGTGGTTATCGAGGTAGTTCTGGCTCTGCTGATTATTATCACCATCTGGATTCAATTTAGGTTACAGAATAAAGCCAAGATGGTGAGATAATTTACACTTTATAGAAGAAACAAAGAATTTGAAAAGTCTTCTATGAGCATACAAGTACAGTCAAGCTCCTTCTATTTTCTCAGTATGTTTGTCTTTCCTTCCAGATTCAGTTTTAATAAATATTTAGCACACCTGTTGTTTGCCTTTTAAAAAGGTTGATACTCTAACTCTTCTGACTTTCTGTCCTCTGCCCTTGTGACAGATAATGTTTTATTAAGGTTTTTGTGGAAGATTTTTTGTTGCGTTTCCATACACTCTGTCCTGCCTTCTCAGGCTCTACGAGGGGAAGGAGCAGGCTGAGTTTGAGGACTCGCTGAGGAGGCTTTTTGAGTCCATCAATAACTTGATGAAAACTGACTACACCACCACGCTCCTGCTCAGGGTAATTACACGTCTTCGAACTTTTCTGTCTTTTTCACTTTTACTGCATTTCCTGTCTGTCATTGTGTCATCTTTTCTTCATTTCCCCCCTTCTGGTCTTTTCTGATTTTGACAACATAGGTATTCAAATGCTTAAAGTCTTTCCCCTTCTGACTACTTACATCAAGATATTGAAACAGATCCAGGCACAAAGCAGCATGGCTGGAAAATGAGATGGATCCATTTTTGATGGATCCATTTTTAAATGCGAAATGAGCATTTGATGACAAAGTCACCTTCCACAGGGGGCAAACCAGTGATTCTAATGTGTTTTGGTACGTGTGTGTCATCAGGTTGCTGCTCTGAAGTACCTGCCAACAGTACTGCATGATGTCGAGAAAGTTTTTGATGCAAAACTCCTCAGGTGAGCTCACTGTTAAAACAAAAAAGCATACAAGTGTCATTGAGGTGTGTAGACGAATGGGATGTGTAAGAGCTGCTGGATTTCTCATAGTTTTGTTTACTGACCTCTGCTCACCTCATTCACCCACACACCTCTCAGTGCTTAAGTGTTACCCCTTTTAACCTGGAGATAAAAATCTCATCAAACTGATGCAGAAACAAGGACAAACACTCTCAGCTGCTGTGCTGCCCTTTCTGAGTGGCCTTTGCAACTTTACACTTCTTATTTTTTTGTCTCGTAAAAAGCTAGATGACTTGGAATGACCTACTTGATCTTTCCTTGAACCAGAATCAAACATTTATTGTTCTTTTTATCCACAAAATGTAATGTTTGCCCATTCCCCTTCACTTCTTATGCTGTTTCAGCTTCATATTTTTTAAGCATTTCTTCATTTATCCTGTGGCAGTGCAGCAACGAATAGATCCATTTTCTCTGGATGACCTTTCTACGTTACAGAAATAAGATATTAACTGATGTTTTCAGAACTATCTGCGTAGCATTTTGAGGCTTTTTGTCCTTATAATTTCTCATTTCACCTCTCTCTGACCTGCGTTTGTCCTTTTTTATTGGTTGTACATTATCTGTAGCCACCTGTTTATCTCTTATAGCTTCAATATTTTTTTACCACCTGACTCACAGCCATATACAATATTTCAAAGATATCGAGGTGTAAAGTCGAAAGTCGGGACATCCGTCCTCATATTCTGTCATTCATTTTTCCCTTTCCTTCTTCTGTACATAAATCCTCTTTTTTTTTTTTCTTTCTTACTTCCTTACGCTCTCATTCACAAACCTATCAGAGCCATCTGAACTTGAAAGTAAGGTCCCCGCTGCATTTTTGATAAGATTTGCCCCAAGCATTTTCCACAAGCAAACTGAATCACAATCACAGTGCAGAAGGTGGACATCAAAGCTTTCTTATATCCTCTATAGATCCTACACATTGTAAACTTAGCTGCAGTCTGATCCGTGTAGAGCTGCTTGCAAGTATTTTGTCATCTGTGCCTGTGTTTTATTGTCCTTTGCTTGGCATTTCAGATTTTAATTAGATTCAGCTCAGATTATTAGTGGGCCTGATAAGTCTCAGATGGCCGTCTGTGCCTCAGCATGTGCCCATGTCAGCTTACACACATCATAACAGCACACAAACCTTTCTATTATGAAGGGTGTGTGTTTTATTATTTCACACTGTTAATAAAAATTATACCATGTCGGCTGGCGAAAGATGAGAGGAGCAGGGAAAAACGGAGAGAAAGAGAAGGGGCAGACGTTTTGCTGTGGCCTGAGTATTCAGTCTTTTCTAAGTAGTATCACTGCGACCAAACATGCTGTTTAACCTGTTTAATTATCGAGAAATTGAATAAGAGGTGTTGGCTTCATTAATGAGTGTGCATGCTTCGGCTCATTTGTTTTTATGCAGCAAACGCCGCTTGCCTCGTGGTTCTGGTTTATGTTTTCTATGTTCTACAAGTGTTTCTTTAAGTGGATTCATGTTTTTTTTAACCTTTAAGGTCAGATGACTGAAGCTGGAAATATTAACAAGGTGGTTGAAGTGCTGATCTTAGCTTTGAACGTGTGCAAAGCATTGCCAGTCTACTTAGACAAAATGAAACATACGCCTGAATGCAAAGTCTAAACAAATATGAATTGTTTGCACCAGATATTTCCAGGAAAACAAACATGTGTTGCTGTTTCCTCATGTAATTAATACTCCTGTCATCCATTGCTTTCTTCCCTCAGCAAACTGCTGCATGACTTTTACTCCTGCATCTCACCTGAAAAGCTCCAGAAACAGAAGGTTTCCTCCATGACTGAAATAGTCAGTAGCCAGCTGTTCCAGAAACAAGGTGCGTCTTATTGTTTTGGATTGTTTTTGCCGGAGTTCATTAATAAACGACAGCAGGCCTAATCCTGCATGGAGAACCAGACATAAACTTGCTTCATGTCAGAAAAATGTTTGCTGATTCTGATTTAAATTCTAGGAAATCTGTTTATTCCTTGTCACATAATATATAAATTACAAGAAAAGGTCTGTGAAACATTATCATTATTTCCAACAGAGCAGTTAAAAGTGTCCCTGCTCTGCTTTATGAAGAGTAAAAATGTTCTTAGTTCTAAAACAATGTCTTCATCATGGTTATTCTGAAGGCTTAATGTTCCATTTTATTTGGGGACTACTCAGTCAAGCATCATACATAAAGGAGGATGAGCACTTTGAGCTAATTCATAGCTCAAAATTGAGCCATATTTTTGTACAGTATTGCTTTATGGCTTGCATGACCCAAATTCATCTGCGCTTTAGACAGAGAAATGGACTCATGTTCAACTCGAGGATATTTAGATGAACATATTTCATCTTAATTATAATCAGGTTAAATATTTAATTTCTCTGTAATAAGCAATTGCTCATTTAAATTTCCCTCGCATCCAGCTTTTCATATTGACTCATGTGTTTCATATGTTTGGTTATTAGGGAAAGACACTGTGGGATTTGCTGTTGTTTTGTGCTCTTGACATTAGATGCAAATAGTCTGGAAGCTGATAACAGAGTTTTTCTTGGATTGACTCTAACCAGTTTTTGACGGGTTAAATCAGGTTTTTAATTTTTTATAACAGCAAAATGCATCAAAGCAATTCTTACCTTGAAGTATTTGCATCATAAATGAACCAACTGACTGTACTTTAATAAACTTTTTCTTTCAAATTTAATAAGAAACCTAGGATAATTTGAACCAAATTCCTGCCTCTTTGAAAGAAAACCCCAAAATTATTTAAAACATCTAAAACATTTGTTTTAGATGTTTTAGTCTTGACAGACCTCGAACAGAGACCATGAAGCCCTAAAATCGAAACAGGGCATAATAAATATAGATTTTATTACTATAGCTACATGCATGTTTATTTCGCTGGAAAGAAATCTGAACTTTATTCTTTATTTTAATGATTTTAATCAATCTTTTTTTATTCTCCCAGTTTTTACTGCATCAACATTAACCATCTAAATCCATAGATTTTTATTGTAGTTCACTTCATTAAAGTCATATTTTCTAAATCTAGTTACAATTAAACCAACCTAAACCTGTTCTTCCTCACAATCTGTTTTTATATCCAGACTACAGATGTTTGATGTTTATATTTTAACATACAATTTTAGGGCTATAAGGTTTACCCTCAGCCGTATCACAATCAGAGCAAAGGGCCCAGTTAGACACCATCTTATTGCAATCAGTCCAAGTGGCACTATTAATGTTGACCTTCGACTGATGGTAAATGTCTCTATCTGTGATTAACCTGTCTGGAGGTTAAAAATAACAGACCTGAGCAGAGATTTACAAGGCATCAGTAGCTTCTAACGTAACGATTTCTTATTTTTGTATCGATTCTAAACTCCTGTGTGGACTTTTGAAATGTGGACTATTCTAACACATGTGTTAATAGAATATTAATCTAATTTATCTCACTGGTGGTCTCTGTTAAGGGAGGTATATCATCAATCATTGATTGTAAAAAAAAATAGGGTAGGACGTGTTTCCAGAGCCCTTCGTTTCGACTTTTCTAAACATGTCTGATTTTAGACTACAACTACCTTATTTTAACACATTTACAAGAGATTTTTCTCATTGACTCCAAACCTTTAAAGTCTGCCATGCATCAGTGATTCCTTTCACTCCCTCACAGCCTCCTTTTAGACCTGTTAAAGCCATTTAATTTTCTTGTACTGAGCTGATAAATTGTTGTTTTCCCCACTGAGGTCCAAATAATGATGGATGAGATCGATCAAATGTTGTGATATTGTGTACACAATAATTGGAACAATAATTTGACTTCTTTTATAGACTCTGAAGCGTTGTGATCGACAGATGTGGCTTAAAACAGAACCTGGTCTGTGCAAAATGGATTCTTGGAAAATCTGATTAACTATTCTTGCTTTGTCCATGACTGCATCTCATTGTTTTTGCTGTGGTGGTTAAGGTACAACTGCACTGAGGATTTTTGCTAGACTGTCGCTGCAACCCAAATTTGTAGCTAACATGGGCCAGAGTATGGTTCTTTGGTATTGATCGTGGCTCAGATGATTGATTCCCCAGGGGTACAGCCCTCTGGCTTGCTGTCAAAATGTTCTGACTTATACTCTGTCACTGAAAACACAAGGAGAAAGAAAAAGGCAGAGAAAGGATATACAGAACAAGAATACAAAAATCTGCATCAAACTGTCCATGAAGCTATCAAAATGCACATCAATCTCGGCTAACAAATCTTAAAGTATCTCTATCACAGTATCTGTTCAGATACTACAATGCTTGTTTATATTCAAGCGAAACCTGGTGAACGACAGATTAGATGTGATAAAACAGTGAAGGGAAGGGTGGGGGAAAATGGATTTGCAGAACAACAAAACAAAATGAGGAATAGAGAGCCAGTGGGCCAGGCAGATGAACAAAATGTGAGAGGTAGATTACAGATTAATCAAAAAGAAATAAAGGAAACAAGAATAAATACCTGTTTTTAATGTGACATACATGAGTGACAGAAATGTCTGAAATTAAAAACAGTCCTAGCTAATGTCTCAACAATGTCCATGACACAAATATATACCAAGTCATATACTTAAAAGTAATTATTTTAAAAATATTTGAAAATGTTTTCATATGCTATTCTGGGATTTAGTAAAAGTAAGTTATTACATACTGATAAAATTGCTGTGTTTTCTATTTACTTCATGACAATGTGTGGCTCCAACTGTGTATTTCTACCACAACACTACATTTTGGGTTCCATGAGTTGAAATCAATTAATTTGTGATAGAGAATTAACTGTTTTTCCAGCAATTTTATTATATTTTATTCAAAACATGCTAAATAAAAACTATTGGCATGACTGGAATTTGCTGGTTGGTAGCAGCTGATATCATGTCGCCTTTCCTGCATTTTCTTGTGCATTACTCTAATTTCTTTTTTTTTTTGTATCTATTTGCTTTTTCCATTTCAGTCCCACCTTTCCCAAATAAGGGCTGACACTCAGTCTAATTGAGATGCATTTTAGTGTTGGGATGCTAATCAGTGGGCTTGTATAGTCACAGACCCTTCGTTCAGCAGACAGAATATATGCAGCAGACTTAAATTACATATTTATAATAGCTAATGGCCTGGTGTCCTATCACTGCACAGTAATACATATTTAATATCCCCACCTGTCTGTCCAAATAGACCTGCCAAGCTCACTCTTCAGGGAAAAATATCGAATCCACTGACTCCTCTCACTGCAGAAGGGGATGCTGTGTTGAGTAGGGAACAGTTGCTTCATCAGATTTGACTCACAAGTTTGTTTTTCCTGCGCTTGTATGCTGTTACTGCACAAGCTCAAGAGGTGTTTTCTTTCTATGCGTGTCATTTCCTGCCAACTACTTGCACGCATCTTTTTGCAAAATCTATCAAACGCTAGGTTTTGTGAGAAGTGAAGTTGGGAAATAAAACATCCTGAATAAGAGTGGATTTGGTTAAACATCTATGAAAGTCAGAATAGTGCAACTCCCTAAATAACATATGAAGCATTATCTTAAAATTATATATGAAATTCTTTACTTTTTTCAGCAGTTAAGTTCAAGAGTATCTTTTATGTCTATGTGGATTCATGAATGAGTCAATTTTCCCCTTTATTCCAGTTTTAAATATTGATACCTCTGTGTCCATCTTATTAATGGTATTTGCTCCTGTGCTTGACTTTATTATGACCGGTTTTATCCGGGGGCAGTATTTGAAGAGATTTAGACTCTTTACCCCACACTCACTCAGAAATGCTCATTGGACTTATTCAGCACACGCTCCAGGGATTAAAAGTCTTGGCAAGCACATAGTGTATCTCCACACAGACATGCTCAATATGTACATGCTCATGCCAGTCCACATGCGCTGACAGACATGTGCATCCTGTCATGTGGGTTAATCTGGCTTTGAGACCAAATTAAATTCACAAGGCGCATTATGGCTCAATTCGGGCAAATTATCATTTCATCAGGCAATCACTGAGACAGATTGAGAGCATCAACTCTGATGAAGTGTAAAAAAGAACGAGAGATCAAGGAGGACATGAAGTAAATGCAAAGGATGAGTCAGTTGTTTTTTTTAGCCTTTCCGCTGGACAAAGTGAGTCAAATTCAGTGTCCACGCAGTCTTTTTTTTTTTTCTACAATCTGCCTTGTTGTAAAAACTTGAAGAGTTGAAAACAAATTGAACATAATGTAAGACATAGCGGCTTAAAGATATTCAAAGAATTTGACCTGTCACATGTTTTACCTCATTGTACCTTCAGCGTATAATATAATATTTTTTGACAGAGAGAAACAAGGCAGTGTCTGACTCTAAAGTGGTTACATTGTTTTAATTTTTTTTCAAATAATAATCTGAAAATTGACAGTTTGAGTTAGGCGAGCTTGAGTGTCAAATAAGTAGTTAAACAGCCAATACTTTGATCGAGCTGCAACTAGTCCTCAGGCCCAGTGGGAAGATCTGTCAATAGGAAAGTACTAGTCATGTGCTTCACAAATCTGGCTTTAATAGATGAATGGCAAGATGAGAGAAAATCATATAAAGTTTGCTTTGTTTGGTAGCAAATTGATACTCGTTTCTCCCTGAACACACTACTCCATCGCTTTCCATGATAGTGGTGGCATCATGCTGTTGGGATGGACAGGTGCATGGATGGACAGAGCAAACTAAAGGATAATTCCAAGTTAAACCCTATTAGAAAACACTGAAGACATGAGACTGGGGTCAAGGGTCCTCTGCCAGTAGAGCAACTCCAAACTGATTCAGAACAAAGATGGGTTTGTGCAGATAAAGGCATAATGAGGAAGGTTTCTGTTAAACAAATTTATCGGATTAAGAGAGCAGCTGTTAAAATGCCCTTGCAAAGCAGCAAACAGTTATTTGAAGCTGCTGGTGCCTCTGGAACCTCAAGGTGGAGGATCCTCCTGAGGTTTGCGGTGCATGAACCTACTATTCGGCCAGTCCACATGCTCACAAGCAGAAACGGTTGCAGTGGGCCCAGCCGTACATGAAGATTAATTTTCAAACAGACTTGTTCACTGATGACTGCTGTGCAACCCTGGATGGTCCAGAT